>APFE031441384.1:0-49958 GCA_000404065.3 Pinus taeda
TCTGGCGTCGTAAAACCTGGTAACTATCACTTTCATCGTAGGTTGGGTGATTCCTCCTCTTTGAAACGACAAGTGCCAATACAGACTTGTGCTCCCACATACCGTCGAGTATATATTGGGAGACCACAATAGGGTATATCCTTTATCCTTAGGAAGCCGTGTCTGCCGCCCTATCGATCGCAATGCACTGAACACAACATTCGGGAAGATTGACTGCCGTACCTTAAAAAGTATTCTGCAGTTTTGCGGTTGGTTTGGTAATCCCCCTGTCTAGATATCCAGAGTAGTCACTTTCGGTCTTTTCCGACTCCTTAAAAGAAAAGGACCATCTGAGCACTTGTCACTTCAGGCTCATTAAAAAATCGAAGGCATCTAGAGTCATCTTTAGCTTTTTCTCGACTCTTAAAAATTGAAAAAGCAAATTCTGTCAAAGCGTCATAAAATTTATTTAAATCGGAATAGCCTCATTGTTCCCTCGTTGCTCTTAAGGTGAGAAAATGGAGCCCACCAGTCGAGGATTTCCCCTATGGGGAACCCTACTCCCTTTTCCTCTAGGGGAGATGTTGTTGCACCTCATATGGCTACATTGTCCCCTCCAGGGCTTCCAATTGGCCTGCCAGTATGGCTTTTCTCAACCTATGTCATTCAAAACACCGTGACCCTTGAAGAAACAACTCAGCAACCAAATGTTACTAGAATTTCCAAAATCAGAGGCGACTAGAGTCATCTTTGGCTTTTTTCGACTCTTAAAATTTGAAAAAGCAAGTTGTGTCAAAGCGTCATAGATTTTATTCGAATTAGAATAACCTCACTGCTCCCTCGTTGGTTTCAGGTTGAGAAAATGGAGTCCACCAGTCAAGGATTTCCCCTTGGGGGAATCCTACTCCCTTCTCCTCTAGGGGAGATGTTGGTGTACCTCATATGGCTACATTTTCCCTTCCAGGGCTTGTAATTCGCCCGCCGGTATGGCTTTTCTCAACCTATGTCATTCAAAACACCATGATCCTTGGGCCATCATGACAGCAACCAGGTGGTACTAGAGTCACTCCCAAACCTTCTACTTCATTTGTTCCTCCCTCTCCTTCTTCCTCTTCTCTTGGTGGAACTATGCTTAAAAAAAAAAGCTCGTAATGGAACTTGTTCTGATAAATGTCTCTCTTCTTTGTGTTTACAAACTTCGATGCCCACTCATTTAGAAAAAAAAATTGAACATGCTTCTTTCCCTTTTCCCTTTAATTCATATTTTTTTCAAGTAATGTTGTAGGAACAAATACATCCATTGCTCATTGCCCTGACCCCTCCTTCGCACATGCTTTCAAAAACATTTATACTAATCAAGCACATCGAGATTTTCGTGCAAATATTGATAAACTTCCACCTAAATTCCCATGCTCCATTTGTCTTGAATCATATCCGGGAGTACATATCTGCAATTCCAACCACATGTATTGCTGCTCCAGATGCGTCTCTGAAACAAAGGGTCATCGCTTCTCATTATCAAACAACATGGACCCTGGTCCTCAACCAGCTACCCTTGCATCTCTTTCACAGATAGAAGAAATGCTCATTGCTAGGGTTAACCCTATACTTCAAGTAACACATGCACGTGGTGGGCCGTATAAATATAATGGCCACACAATTTGTTTTCCCCAAGACATTACAAAAATCGCAAACATGTTGCCACGACGTGTTGAACACTTGGACATCCTCATTGTCACACGTCATAGTAATGACCATAAGGCTTATGATTTCATTGTCAGTAGGCATCGCATTCTCGCTGCATTAGAATACAAACTGGCAAATGACCCATACTATAAGAATGTTTGTATTGATACCAATGCACTGCCATCCTTACCAGAAATTCCCACCGACGTCTCCTCCTCCCTTCACCATTCCAATACTGTAGAAACTGCTGTCCCCCTTCCACTTGAACCCCCCCATGAGCTCACCTAAGATTTCACAGACCCATCCGTAGACCAAACATCATCATTCGTCCCCATCATACCTAATACAAATACAAAAATCCAAGAAATCCGCCATTACTTGCATTCTTGCAACCACCAATCTGATACTGCAATTGAGTGGCCAACAATTGGTTTATCGCCAGTCAACGAATACAACACGGAAGGTCTACTCTCTATGGCTTTCCCTGCCCTTTTCCCAACAGGAGCTGCAATGCCGAATCAGCCAAGAATGAAAGCAGTGCACTTACATGAATATGCACTCCATCTCATACGTTACTACGATAGCAGATTTGGAAAGCACCCACGCTTTCGTTATTACATATATAATCTCATGATGCGGCATCGCAGTCAAGCAACATCATCATTTTTTGTGAAAAAGAACATCACAGATAACTTTCCAGTATCTATTCAGGATCTAAGCCTCCACTTAGAGCAATTTCCAGATGAGCAATTGGCAGAGCAAGTCATGCGCTTCGGTAGCTCTTTACGTGGAACAAGGTCATTTTGGCACAAAGCTAAAAACGAACTAACGGACATGATATCTCAACTCGGCTGCCCAACGTTCTTCTTCACATTGAGTGCAGCTGATACAAAGTGGCCTGATCTTCATGCAATCATGCCCGGATGTCTTCCTTTTGATATTGCAAAACAACAAAAGTGGAGAAATGAAAACATTGTATCTTACCCACATTTAACATCGTTGTATATGCACCATAGATTCACAACATTTCATGAGATTATCTTAGAGAAACACTTGAATACAAAAGATTACTGGTACAGGTACGCATTCTACCGCATTTTTTTTCTCTCCAGGAACTCTAAACAACATTCCTCACCTATTGCAAAATTAACTTACAAAAACGCATACTTGATAGGTATGAATGGCAACATAGGGGGTCTGCACACATCCATGGTTTCCTTTGGATCGAAAATGCACCTGATATGGAGAGCCTCAACTGGGAGACACAGAAGCAGTAGATCTTGCAAGGCAATTCTTCGACAAATATATTTCCGCTTGGAACCCTCATGCTCCTTCAACTTCAAACCAACCAAATGCTTGGCCAGATCCCAAAGACCCTTGTCTATTGTCCACACAGCAAATATTCAGTACCAATCCTTCCAGTGACTATGAACAACTTGTCAACTGTGTTGAACGTCACACAAAATGCTCGGAAAGGACGTGCCTAAGAAAAAAAGGGTCCTCACTCCAATGTCGTTATAAAGCACCGTGGGAATTACACCCAAAATCGGCCTTGTTCATTGACTCCAGTGGCCAAAAAACATACACCCCTGCTCACAATGACGATCGACTCAATAGCCATAACCCTACCATCCTATCTATTTGGCGTGCAAATGTTGACTGCCAATCAGTGCTCTCCATACACGCTGTGCAAAAATATATCGCCAAATATGCATCCAAAGCAGAAAAAAAATCTAAAAGCTTCCACCAAATGCTACGTAGAATTGTCCTTGCTTCACCCACTGCTGACCTAGCAACATCCGCATTTCGAAAATTTCTTGTAGAAACCCTTGTTGATCGTGACATTGGAGCACAGGAAACCTGCCATATGCTGCAAAAATTGCCCTTGACATTGTGTAGCCGGCCATTTGTTTCTTTAAATGTAAGCCAAAAAATTCTTCTGTGCCTTCCGCAAACGATCGTCGCCTCCACTACATCCCCACACATCATAGACACATATATCCAGCGCCCTTCCACCCTAGAGGCCACATCACTAATAGAATTGGCAAGGTCCTGGTCATATGAACCTCGTCGCAAAACAAACAAATGGAAACAAAGTCCTACAAAAGCAATTGTTCGGGTCATACCACGTTACTCCTCCATACCATCCACAACTGATCCTTGCTATGCTGACTTTTGCAGGGTTGAACTTATGCTATACAAACCTTTTCGCCATATCGTCCAGGATATAGGAGATTCTGCTGCAGAATTCACCGCAAATTGGGAAACATTTCGTCCATTCTAAAATCCTTGGCATCAACACCCCACTCTCTCTGATATTGAAGTTGTCACAGATGATATCTCAGCTATAAATGAACCCAGTGCAGCAGACACCATGGAAATAAATGAATGGGAATTACTTTCCCAATTACACCCAACAAATGAGCTTCTCATAAATGACCTTGACATGCTTGGGCTTCGTGGCTTTGATGACACCCATAACTGGAATCATACCACTATCCCGTTGGATCTACAAAATAATGCAATACAATTCATTGAGAATAGCCGCTCCATCCACCACATTCTTCAAACACATCAACATATCCTGGCGACCCTTACTACATTATCTCTAATGCAAAGAAAAGCTCTAAATATTATTTCTACTCATTTTTCTAGTAAGGATTATTTACCCGCTCTCAGAATGATAATACAAGGCACTGCTGGTAAGGGAAAATCCCTCCTCATTAATTGCATCAAAGATATGCTGATTGGCCTAGCAAGCCCGAGACCTTCGCCGATCATGCTCCTCGCCCTTACAGGGATTGCCGCCTTCAACATACAAGCATCGACAATCCATTCTTCTCTGCACCTTCCTCTAAAGGCTCTTACGCCCTTAGAAGGTAATGCTCTTGCAAAATTCCAAGAAGAACTCAAACATATAAGGTACATACTAATCGATGAAATGAGCTTCATTGGGCCAAATCTTCTCAGCCATATTGATGAACGTCTTCACGAAGCATTTCCCCACCAAAGAAACACCCCTTTCGGTGGTTGTTCCATAATATTGGTTGGTGATCTCGGTTAGCTGCCACCCGTCAAAGACATTCCTCTATATGCAGGGACGAGCCATGGAAGCGCACTGTAGAACACCTTCAACACAGTCATCACATTAGACACGATATTTCATCAACAAGGCGATGACATCGCACAGGTTACTTTCAGGAACATTCTCCAGAACATTAGAGATGCAAATCCAACAATCGACGACTACAACGTACTCATGTCTCACACAGATTCCTTTTTGTCAGAGGAAGAAATATGTTCATTCCAGGATTCCATGCATCTGTTTCCAACAAATGCTCAAACAATGGTCCATAATAAGCAAATGATGAAATCTCTAAACACTCCGATTGCAAGATCCATTGCTGAAGATGACAACACATATTCCAGTATTTCCTCTGAAGATGAGCAACTTGAGTGAATTGTATTGCTATGCAATGGCGAAAAAGTTATGCTAACTTCCAACCTTTGGGTTTCGGCCGGACTCGTTAATGGTTCCCTCGGAAAAATTGTAACCATATTTTACAAAGAATCGACTGCACCACCACAAATTCCAACATTTGTTTTCATGGATTTTCCCAAATACATTGGGCCTCCTTGGGATGAAAGAAACCCCACTCACTTACCTATTGCAGCAGTAAAAAGAAATGGACGTGCACAGATTCCGTTGAAGATGGCTTGGGCTTTAACCATACATAAATCTCAAGGTATGACACTTCCAAAGGCAACAATTGACATTGGAAAAACAGAACGTCAAGGTCTCACATTCACAGCTCTTTCAAGAGTCCCTTCTCTACAGGCTCTACGGATTAACCCTGCATTCAGTTTCGATCGTTATAGTAAAATGAAGGACAACAAAAACATTGCTCGCAGAAAACACGCAGAAGACATTCTTCGTTCAATGCCGCCTCCAGATATTCTGCTCCAACCCATGCTTTGACATCAACAAAAGGTTCCCTCCATTTAGTTGCCTAATTCTATTTCATAGCGTGCTTTTCATATCTTTCAACATCAACCAAATTTAATCAATGTTGGTCAAATGATCAAATATTAGAATGTCTTTATATTATCTATACATCTCATTCTAACCTTTTCTTTCTTTTGCAATAGGCCACATGGAATAAAAAATAACCTACCTACACAATGACAAGTAGCCTGACAAGCAAAAAAAAATGCAACTTCAGCTGCGCATTAATCTCCAAGTGGTGTTCAGCCTGCCGTTATTCACCATGCATTTTCCACTAACAATATATGGATCCCCATAGCAAAGGTAACTTCATTTCCATTACTTCCAGCTTCATTTTGACATAGCTCGCCTGCAAAGTATTACTGATACATTTCCGCAACTGGTTTACATATTCCTAATTCTAACAAAACATACATTTCGCAGGTCCATTGCTGCTTCTTCATGTCTTCGCTTCCTCCACCATGTTTTCCTACAACTTCAAATATGGAATGACAAGCACAATCTTCTTTACGCTATTGTGTTCCTTCTCGGACCTATCTGGTTACAATTCACTGTTTGTATTTTCCATTTCAAACTTAAAAAATGATGCTTCAACATCAATTGCCATTTCATGGCTTGTGTCCTCACAACTATTTGTGTTTTTCATTTCAAACTTGGAAAAAGGATGTTACAATACACTATTTGTATTTTCCCTTTCACACTTAAAAAAGGGTGTTTCAACATCAAATACCATTTTCATATTTTGAGTCCTCGCACCTATTTGTGTTTTCCATTTGAAACTTAACAAGGGATGTTTCAAGCTCAATACCATTTTGATAGTTTATATCCTCACGCCCATTTCATTGTCAATGGGTTTTAACATATTCTATTGACAAAATCAATTGACCTTAATTAATATACTACATGTTTTCGGTATATCTTCATACTAATTTAATTTCCGGTTTCGATAATCATTTCTTGGGTGACCCTGACCAAATCAATATGGTTGCCATGTTGTTGTTCGTGTTGATTCATTCATTTATCTTCACCTTTAACTCCACAATTTTTACCAGCTACAAACAAACACCTCTAGACAGGTTCAATGCATATTTGCGGCTGTTTGCATTCCTTTTCAACGGTTTCGGCATGCCTTCCTCAAATTAAAACTTGGCATCGCACCCCTTCCTTTCACAAAAAACCTGCTAGAATCTATTCACGTTTCAATATTCTTACACACACTGTGCCTTACGGCGTTTCCTTTGCATCCTTGGCTGCAAATGCTAGTTAATTATTAACCGAATATTAAGGGCTAATTTTTATCCAATCATCTAACATTAAATCCGAGGGTGCGGAATGATGCAAAGTGACATTTGGGATAGTCTTTCCGCGTAATTATTTTAAAATTAAAAAAGTTAAATTATTTATTGTAAAATAATTAATATATAGAAAGAAAATACAGTTTTACACAATAAATTTCATTTCTTTTTGGTTAACCTGAATATTGGATTTCTAATACATGTTGGTGTAGATTCATCATAAGGTTTAGTTTAATAACTTCATACTAAATTCATAGAAAATAGTTTAAAGAGTTAGAAAACTAAATACTAAATCTATTTTGCATATTTCATATATTAACTTATTTGTAAAAAAAAACAAAATAAAGATAATATTACATGAACATAAACAACAAATGATATGAAAGAATGCAAAGAATTTCATTACCAATGAGAATGTCAAAAGAAGACATAGTTAATGAGCGGAAGAATTTCATTACCAATGAGAATGTCAAAAGAAGAAATAGTTAATGAAGTTGAAGAGATCCTCAAATTCTAGAGATATTTCTTTAAAATATCTTTACTTCTAAAGAAAGATGGATGGAGTGCGCTCAAATGCTTTCTTTATAATAGAATAGAGTGTTAAACCCTTTAAAATAAGTTTCCAAATAGTAGTTAAACTACCAAATCAATATTAAAATAACAATTAAGATTTCAAATAGTTTACATATAACTAACTTCTCATCATATTAATTTAAACACATTGATGAGATTGGAAACAATGAAAATTGCCTATTTTGAAGATGCAACACAAATTTTGAGATTAGTTTCTACACTGTCATTATGCATATTTCCAGAATATATTACATACTTAAGTAGATATAATAATTAACTAAATTATATTAAATTATATTATATGTGATTTATAGTGTTAATTATCAATTATATATATATAATAATAAATTATAGAGCATATAAAATTATTATAAGAAATATATATATATATATATATATATATAATATTATTGATAATGATAGTGATGATTAGTATTTACTAAGATCAGTTATATGGGGTAGATTAATTAGTGATTAAAGTGATGTGAAACCATGCAAACAAAGAGATCCAAAGTTCAATGCCATGGAAGTGACCTGGTCTACAGAGAGTACATATCGTAGGCCCGCAAAGGTATAGTGGTAGAGATTGACCCAATTGTTGATTCCTTTAGGTTACAAAAAAACATGCACTAAGATCAAAACGGTCTATCGGATCTTAAGAAGGCAAAAGATTACTTAGAATTATTTAGCATTTTATTTTTATGCTTAGAAAGCATTAATAAAGCAATACCAATCAACATAGTTTTGCTAACTTAAATAGTTAACAAGTTTGGTAATGTGACAAATACTAAGTATACAAAAAAGGTAATAGTTAATCAATTATGAATTATTTTAGATAAAATATGATATATATACATATATACATATACATATACATATACATATACATATACATATAATTTATTTATTATGTGTAGAAGAGCCTAAAGCTTTAATTAATATTTTCTATTTTTACTTTTTAACTTTACATGAATTTATCTTGTTTGAAAATTTCTATTAATAAGACAATATAGATTAATCTTCACTAGATAATCACTCAAACTTAGTGTGACGTGGCATATGTTTAGCTCAATGTGGCATATGATTTTCTATATTAATATTTTCTTTAGAAGATTCAATTTATAGCCAAAATTAGTCTAACGAATGGTCAATTTCTAGACAAAATGTTGTTCAATAAAAAAATATTAAAACATGGGAACAATTAGAGGCCATAATTTGACAACATTAGATGTGACAAAGTCATGGAGACATGGGTACATTGTAGCAAGACTCATTAGGAATCAAACAAACTCCATGGGAGCCAAGGGTAACACATCATAGATGCTTTTAACAAGGGCATCAAAGGGATGCTACCGCCAATGAAACATGCGCTAAAGAAGTGCATGATCCTCCTAATTTTTCCAAAGGGTAGTTGTGAGGTTATGAAAGCTAATTATTCCCGCCAAATAGTCTAACCAATATGTTAAGAGAGATAATTTCCAAAAGGAATCCAAAAGGGGAAATTAGGTGGAAAAATTTAGGGGATATAGAGAGATAAATGCCCTAGTGAGCATCTTGATGAATGTAATGTTGGATGTGAAAATTGCAAATTGAAATGATCAATGGTAGGGGCATAAGTAGTCATCTCCTTAGAGGTTGATTAATGGAAGCATAAAAGTCAAGAATCATCACTACATAAATGAAGCAAATGATTTGTTGTTGGTCAGATTAATCATATTTCAAATAAGGATCAATTAATCACACTCACACATAAATTGTCAACTAGAGTAGATCTTTTTATTTCAAGGCTATTGTGAAAAGTATATACAGGAACAATGTATAACTAGCTCTAGTGACATCAATCCTTAAAATGTTGTTGCAATTGTCACTGTCAACATTCATAAATCATCACTATCACACTCACACAAAGCACTTGATCACTAAGTCACTCCTTGTAGAAGAAAAGTAGCATTCATCCACTCGAACCTTAATTCAATAAAAGAACACATTCAGTCAAAACTGAAAAGCACCATGTAACAGTTACACAAAAATGCATCAATAAGAATCTCCAAACCGTAACAATGAATTAACACAAAGCACACTTGATCATGAGTGGACATGTATAGAAGTTAAGCTATTACACAATTAACTAAAATTGCTATTATGCAATCCAATTAGTGAGTATCAATGCATTGAAGGATCAAATAGTAACAATGAAATAGTTACACATCAAAACTGATAGAAACTAAACATACGTCTGTAATACTTTATTAACTCAACAACCCCTGCCAAAGAGGAGGGTCCTTCCTCCTTAGCAGGGAGCTAGTACATCTGGCTCACGAGATAATCAATAAAGAAGTGAGATGCCACAAATAATCATAGTTGCATTGATATTAGGAATTATTGCAATTACACAATTTTCTCCAAACTCATAATGTTGATGTCACACCCCCCTTGCGAGGTAGAGGGCCTTCTCTTTTATAGATTATAATACATCTATCTTTAAAACATGAGAATCTCTCAATTGTTTGATTACCCAAATCAAGAAACATATTAGAACAAATTGTTATGCATATAAGATATTGTAACAATATTTCCAAAATACAAAAAATTCAACATCTAGAAGTCATAATTGTTTTGGCTAATATTGGCTATATTATCAATAAATAAACTGCTTTGTTGGCATAGTGGTTGATGTTGACTTGACCAAGTGATAGCTCATGTTTACTATTGCCATCATTGTTGGAAAAACAGAGGATCTAGGAGACATAGTATTGGCACAACAACATTAATATCAACACATATTTGATTTTGCAATTGGTAGGACAAAAACTGGAGCATAACATCCCTATAACAACACCTTCAGCAGGCCAAGCTTTCCCCTGAAACAACCCCTTTTCATTATTTTTAATAAAATCACCTAGAATAGTAAAATGACATATAAAAGAAACATACATTGGTCAAAGGGTGAAGAATAAGGTCACAAGCTATGGTTTTTAAGGTCAAAATGGTTAGAAAGGTAGGAAAAATGGATACAAAAAGCTACCAATTCCATGTCCCAACATCTCCCCCAAATTGAAGCAATTGCATGTCCTCATGTAGACCTATTCAGTCAGATTACTATGTGCATTATGAATGTGGTTCAAAGAAATTGTATGCTTTTGTTATATCATCTATGGGGGATTTGTAACCACGAGAAAAAAACAAATCCAACCACCATCCTACATCTGATGAATCAAGCTGATATGAACACTAATACTGGGGTAGAGGAAGCCAAATTAATGGAAACTTGAATCTAAGTCCCAACCAACTAGATCCATATTTTCTAACATAGTCTAAATATTGAGGGATCCTAGAGAGTGCATGCACAAAATTATGACAATATTATGGGTCCTCATTTTTTAGTTTTTTGTCACAGGTATCCCATTTAACCAGCTCCCATCAAAGTGCATTTTGTTTCATCAACTTAATACTTATGGAACAATGTTCCAGAAATTTGTTCCTTAATTCCATCATTTGATTTCGTGCTTCAGGAGGCTGAAAAAATTTATTGAATGCTCTCAATACCACACGACAGACCCTAGTTCATTTCAAACATACAATGAAGTGGTTTTCAAATTTATTGTTACAATGTCTTGGGCTACCTTCCAACTAACTTGGTTTTGCATGAAATAAGTAAAATCCCTCAATTGAATTTCTCCTACATAAGGTGTAAATTTGAATTTTTTCTCTCCAAGACAAGCATATTGAGGTAGGTATAGTTTATACAACAAATGTTGTTCCACAAAACTAGCCCGCTGAAATGTTTATAGGAAAGTCTCGGGATCAATCATTTTGTATAGCCTTTGCTAGTTACCAATTGTCAGTCTAAAAAGGAAACGTTTCTCTTGTAGGAACAAAGGGTAAGAAGGAGAGGGGTTCCTACAACTCAATATACTTAATGCTAGATCATACACTTGTTCTTAATCCTTCTACAACAATTGAACATCCACCTGCAACTCCCTTGTTTTCACTTTTTCTTTTTTCATTTCTTCCCCATCTTATTTTCTTCTTAGCCTCTAGAGTATTAAGTCCTCAGTCCAAGCCTTCTTAATGTCACAAGCAATTCTCTCGTGTTCATTCAAAGGGTTTACCTATTCTTGTAGTGAGACTGCCAATCGCCTGCATTTACTTAACTCAAAAAGTAGAAGGGTTGAATATGTTTCCTAAGTTAATGTCACATTTTTATTGTTGTTACTATTAGAGAAATTTTGAGGCCTAAATTGGGCCTCCTAAGGAATATTATAAAATAATAGTGGAAATAATAAAATAATACTAGATTACATCATCAAATTTTAGAGGGAAAAAAGAAGAAACTACTTTTTCAACTCATATTTTCAACTTATCTCCCTACATGATCTAGGAGGATCTTGGAGGATTGATCTAGGTGGATCTTCAAAAAGTACCAGTGGCATGGTAAAAGGATCAAAACTCAAAGTGGAAAAATTTGGATAAACTTAACGTTGGATTGAAGTGCTCGTCATCCTGATTCCAACGGTGTGAACGACACTTGAATTCAAGTTCATATGAAGAAGTTAGAGTAAGTCAAAGTTCAAGTTTGACTTGTCTAGGTGGCAGGAGGAGATGATGTGGCAAAAGTGTCAGCGAATGGGGAAGCGTCAAGTGGCAGGATTCCATTGGATCCAACATATTGCAAAAAAACAAAGGTCGTGGGTTAAGGAATCGGTCCCCAGCATAGTTGATTTGTGATTGCGATATCACATATCGCGAATCAGCGGCGGACAAGTGTTTTAAGAATCGACCCTCGGTAGAGCCAATTTTGATGCGATAAAATTGCAATTGCAGATTACAGTGGGAGCATGGAATATCACCCCAACCATTTCCTATTGCGATTTGCGATGGGGGACTTTCGGACCTGATATTTTTATACATTGTATTTTATAACCTCAGCGGGTCCACTGCTATCACAGTTGTATGGACTTTGATATTCACTGAGGGAAACTGTCGATTGTGATTTGCGATGGGAACTGTTGAATGTAATGTTTTATATGATGTGTCCTATAACCCAATGGGTTCACTGTATCACAGAGTGCCTGATTGTTTGGGCTTGGGACTGTTCACCAATGGTTGGAAATGCCGATAGTAAAAGCCTTCAGTTTCCACACGCAGTTAAAGAAGTTTCGTGCCATGTTTGTAAGGGTTGTTTTTGCGACCTAAGATCCTTGATATCAGATCAAACCCGCCTTCTTAACTTGGTCTATTGTTCAGAACTTCCTGGGGGTTGAGGGATTTTCTCCTATGCTTATTTAAAGGACCCTTTTGTGTCGGAAGAGGGTAGAGAGGACTGGCTGATAGTACATAACATGGTATGCAGCAGCAGATCCTGACTTGGAAACGGGGGTCGGAACCTATCCTTGAGCAGCAGGGAGGTTCCAAGAAGGTGCAAAGGGCCTGATTATCCAAATTGGGTGTTTGGATAGGCGTTTTTGCATGATTTTTCCACCAGGAAGTAAGTGGTATCATTTGTTTCTAGAGTTGGGCTCTCCATTTTCCAGCTATCTTCTGGATTGGAGGTATAAGGATATTTATGTATAAATATTCTTGTACTTCTCTCTTTCCATGTCATTTAATGAATGAAGGGCTCCCCGCTATTGAGCAGGGCCTAGGGTTGTAGTCCAAATTGGACGAACTCTGCAATCAAATCTATGTGTCTTGATCTCATGTGTGATTATGTCTCTTTTTGTTAAAATTGGAAACCAGGACAAAACTTCATGTGGGTCATCTTATTCATGGCTGATAATATTTTTATTAGATTCCTCTCGTCGAGAGGTGTAGGATTGATATAAAGATCATCCGATTCCGATAAGTATTCATGGAGATATGAATTTATTTTGATTATGGAATTATTATCAAGCCGACCTACAACTCATGTAGGCTCAGAAGCCCAACAGTCGCATCTATTCAAACACCAACGTTGTGTATCAATATAAGAGGATTTTTCCTCATTTGTCCACACACTTCTCATCACATCTCTCTCTCTCTCTCTCTACTGCGCAAAAATGAGTCTCTTCTCTATTGCACAGAAATGGGTCTCTCTCTCACACATGTGAAGCCGGAAGTTGTTGTACCTAAAGCTGCAACTGCAAATCCAAAGATTGACTTGCGTGGCCTAGAAGATCTCCTCTTTGGAACAATGTTGTAGGTTCATCTGAACCTCCTCTAAAAGCCGCAACTTTTGGTGGTGGAATGAAGTCAATCCGACGAACGGTTTGCAAGATATCGACTGCCCTAGTTTGAAGCCGAAAATTGCTGAAACTGAAGCTGCAACTGCAGAAGTAAAGATTGACTTGCGTGGCGTAGAAGATCTCCTCATCTGAACTGTGCTGTAGGTTCATTTGAACCTCCTCTGAAAGCCGCAACTTTTGGTGGTGGAATGAAGTCAATCCGACGAACGGTTTGTAAGATATCGACTGCCCTAGTTTGAAGCTGGAAACTGTTGAAACTGAAGCTGCAACTGCAGAAGTAAAGATTGACCTGCGTGGCCTAGAAGATCTCATCATCTGAACTACGCTGTAGGTTCATCTAAACCTCCTCTGGAAGCTGCAACTATTGGTGGTGGAATGAAGTCAATCTGATGGTCGGTTTGTGAGATATCGTCTGCCCTAGTTTGATAATGAAGCCGCTAATGCTGATGCTGCTGATCTAGGGTTTGCTACTACTGATATGAATCAGATTTATTGTACTAATTCTCTCTGCTGAATTATTGAAGATAAAAGAAGATTTGATCAAAGGGTTTCCCCACACATTGTGGGGTTTGTCCCTGGCTAGCAACAACATCTTGTGTCTCTTGTCTTGGCCTGTTTTCTGTCGATCGTTTAATGTTCTATCTGCACTTTACTTTATGTACATGTAATTGCTAATCTGTGGAATATAATAAGAAAGAGAAGTAAACTGTTATAAGCATAGAACATACCATAACTTAACACTTGTACACTTCACTACCAGTTCCTTCCCGTCCTTGGGAAAGTGTTCCCATGGACTTTGTTGGGGGATTGCCAAAATCTAGAAGGGGACATGACTATTTATATGTTATTGTGGACAGGTTCAGCAAGATGTGTATTTTAATACCTTGTAACAAGCAGATTATAGTTGAGCAAACAACGAAATTGTTCTTTCAACATGTCTAGGTGCATTTTGGGTTACCCACTTCCATAGTATCTGATCGAGACTCCCAGTTTGTTGGGAAGTTTTGGTCAAGTCTGTGGGAATTGATGGACACCAGACTGAAGAAGAGCACAACCTTTCATCCACAAATAGATGGCCATACAGAGGTAGTCAACAGGACAGTGATCCAGTTGCTCAGGGGTTTTTGCAGTAAGCATCCCAAGCTTTGGGATGAACATTTGTGTTATGTGCAATATGCTTACAACCATGCTAAACATTCATCTACACAAAGATCTCCTTTTGAGACTGGTTTTGGTTTTATACCAAGGTCTCCCTTGGATTTTGTCTTTGAAAAGGACATAGCAGTTGCTGGACACAGTGATGTGGACAAAGCAACCAGGTTCATTGAACAGATCCAAGAAATTCACCAGACAATTCAGGAACAACTGGAAAGGAACCAAGCCAAGTACAAGGCAAGGCATGATAAACATCGGGTGGAGCACAACTTCCAAGTTGGTGATCAAGTCTAGCTGTATATCAACAAGGACAGAATGCAAGGTGAAGGAAAGAAGTTGAAGCCAATAAGGTATGGGCCTTTTAAGGTACTTGAGAAAATTGGTGAGAATGCTTAACGCCCTGATTTGCCAGCATACATGCACATCTATTCAGTGGTAAATGCAAAAAATTTAAGACTGTTTGAACCTTCTTTAATTGAAGATCCTGAAGAGTAAAGTCAATTGCCTTCCATTGATGATCTGTTGCTTGAATACCTCAATGAACTGCAGGAAGATACAGTTTTGGACAGGAAGGTGAGGACTACGTGCATAGGGGACGTGGAGTACCTGAGAATTGGACTCGAAGGTTCAAAATCCAGCAGTGCAAAATGGGTAGAGATTGGGCAGTGAGGCAGCTGTATCCTCACTTGAGCGATGCTTGAAAACCAACTTTTGGTGGTCTAAAAGCCTTTTTCAGTGGGAAGGCGTGATCCAAATGGATCCAAGAACACTCTCTAAGTCTTGAAATCTCTTAAAATCATACCACAGATCAAAACAATTGCATGCCAAGAACCCTTAGAATGGCTGAAAAACACTATCGAGAGGCAAAAACTAGAGAAAACCGTGAAAAAACAGAGTATTGGAGGCGTGAGCAATGAATGCATAGTAGTCGTTAGATCTGGACGATCAACGGTCTAGATCTGATCAACAATCGCAATCGGCACAGACAATTAGCGGATATCGGCGCAGACTACATGACACTTGCGACGGCGACCGACGAAGTCAACTAGGACTGTCGATCAAGTGCGCAGATCAATGGCCCACGTTGCATCGCAGGATTGTTATCGGGGATTACAAGAGCGCTTACAACGGCCTGGGGTTATCGCGATATGCGATTGCGATCTATTGGATTGCGATATCTCATCAGAGCAACACCATGGAGCGAGACCTATACACATGTATATGTGCGATCCGATGAACCGGACACAACGGTTTTATCAATATTATTTCATAAGATTTGAGATCTGCAGCAAAGCTATTTTTAATGCATTTTCGCAGTTTCCATTTATTACCAACGCGATACTACAGACCCGAAAGGGTTTATTAATGCCATTGTATGTTATTTCAAGTCCGTTAAGCGGGATTTTCATGTTTCATATATTTTTTTAATCCAAAGGAAACTTGTGGGATTTTGGGAGGGCCAAAGGCAGAAAGTGGTTTTGGTCAGGCTTCGCCCAATCCCATACATTGGCTGCCACATATCCAGGCCCTGGAGAGAGAAAACCACCCGTATCGGGTGGGTAATCTCCATGCATCTAAGCCACCCGAGATGAACCACAGCCGTTAGATCTAGACCTCCCAGATCTACGGTGGAGATGCGATGCGATTAAAAGGCGGACTCGATAGGAGTTCTAAGGCAGATTCATAATGTTTCAAGTCTGATAGACAGTGTTGGCAGACGTTTCCAGTGTTGAACATATTTCTCTGTGTAAACAGAGAACGACAATTTCGAAGTAGTTCAAAGGCCCGATGACCATACCGTTACAGTACAGGTGGCCACCATCCCTGAGAGCGTTTAACAATGATTGCTAATGCTCAGGAAAGGGTCTGAATGGACAGAGGTCGGGGAGCCAGAGACCCCGAGAAGGTGAAGTGAACAGACAACACAGATTGGCTTTAAAGCCACAGACTGACAAGACAGAGGCAGGCAGTATTGCAGGCAGTGTCGAGACAAAGTTAAGACAAAGACAGAGAGCGTTGAGGGAGTCTGTGTACTTAGAGAGTCTTGAGAGGTTCAAGCAAAGCTCTTGTTGCTGCACCTGTTGTGTCTGAGGCTCAAATTGAGCTCACTGTTGTAAAAAGTTTGCTTGAAGACATAATAGAGAGGCCACCACTGAGGACTGGACCAGGAGATGTAGCCCAGGAGTATTGGGTGAACTTATTAAATTTGTTGTGTTATGTGTTGTCTATTATGTTTTTTGTTTATTGCTTCATTGTCTGTGTATTTTGCAATCTTCGATCCATTGGATAAAATAACATAGGAAAATCCATGCACATATGTCTGCAAAACCTTAACAATTGTTAAAGAATTCATAATCAGATCATCTCTGGCCAACTGTGTCAAGCCTACCTCACTGAGTAGGATGACGTGGCTATTTGTGAGCCTCTTTTGCCTCTCTCTATAGAACCCTAACTATGAATTTCAACTAGACAGGGACCAAAATTTAAAATTTAAATTTGCAGAAGAATACTTGGAATCAGTTGAAGGTGTTTTAAATTGTGGTTATTCTGGCTGCTGTAGTTACCAAACCGCCCTTTACCTCCCAGCCTATTTGGGGTCTACCTGTATAGTCCCCAGATCTAGAAGACAAATCTTCGGGCCCCCATGCCCAAAATTCCAAGAACAATCAAGCTCAATCTCTGTAATTCTATTAGAAATTCCGGTCTCTTCCCAAAATCTCCTCTGGTTTCACAGAATTCTCTCTTTCAAAAGCTATAACTCCCCCTTCTTGAAATGCCTTTCCCCTCTTATATAGAATCTTGCTTTGCCTCCAAATAATGGCTCCCTGTTCGAGGTTCCTCCAGCAAGGGGATAAGGTGATAAACTCGCTGAAGTCTAAGCAGGCATCTGCCACTTGCATTAACGGTTGACAGCAAATTCCTTTTAATGTAAAAAATTTATACCTTTATTGTATTTGTTGTTTACTTTATGATTCCTTTTGACTTTATATATATTATGGATTCTTTTAAGTTTGTAGATTTTATATTCTCCTTTAGTTTATATAAAATTTAATATATATATAATTCCTTTATATATTATGTATTGTATTCCGTTGCTATTTGTATAACATGTACTATATTTAATTTATTTTTGCACCTTACATATATTATATTCCCTTTTATTTTATGCAATACATTGTCTTTCCTTTTTTATCTTGTATAGTTATATATATTATAATAGTGGTACCTACATTAAGTACCTCACTCAGTATATTTAATATTTATGTGCGTGAGGTATTCACTTATAACTTTAAATAATTAATTCGTTTATCTTTTCTTGACAATTTTCATAATAAGTTAATATGTATACTAGCGCAATGCATGTGATGCATGCATATGTAGCGATCATATGCATGTTTCATATACATGCTAATATTCTTATGTTGCCTATAATTTGAGATGGCCATTACACTCTCTGCCTCTGCGCTGGCCCTCCCTCTGGCTCGAAATGATGATGCAGGCCCTTTGCATCACTCCCTCTTTGCTGCTTTCTTCTTAGGAGCAGCTCTGTCTCTTGGGACAACTGCTACAGCTGCAAATATTTCTGATTACGTTGGCACCTTTAGTCCTCCTGTGATCTGCAATCCTCTGATACCATGTTGAAATTTCTAAGTCTGACACATCAGAAATTCCCACTGCATTATCTGATTTATTTCACCTACTTGTTTATTCCTTAACAAGTTATTTAACCATACAAATATTGAAAATAAACACAAATGCAGTCTCAACTCATATACAGATCATCAACTGAAATAATAGACAAACACACAAGGGACACCATTATTTTTGGACAATTGTCCCCAGAAAAACCCAATGCGAGAAAACTGGTGCAACAATTTGGAGGGTTTTATTATTAAGCAACTTTCTTGAGTACAACTAGGGTGCCAAACTGGCTCACCCAACAAATATTTCTACACGGTAGTAATACCTCTTTTCAGAAGCAGATATTCAACTTCTCAGCACTAATCTGCCCCACGAAAATCCTTTCAGCGCTTCTCCAAGGCTCTGCATAAGCCCTGCTAGCCTCTGCGTAGCTCTAGAATCCTCTGCATCAGCCCTTTGCCTCTCTGTGTCAGCTCTCTGGCCTTCTGCGTTACCCACACAGGACCCTCAGTCTCTTACGGTCTCTGGCTGCCTCTGCATAGCTTCTGCTGGCTCTGCGTACCCTCCTCAATCACTGCGCTGGCCCTTTGGCAATATCTCTGCCTCTTTGCTATGTACTCACTGCCCTTCGCTGCAACTCACATCACTTGTTCGATTTTTCTCAGCAAACCCTGCTCCAGGAAAATCGAACTGACTGATCAATCTTGGTGTGTCTCCAACTGACCCTCAAGCCTCTTCTTATACCTTTCCTGTTGAGTTTTTAACGGCCGAGATTAAGTCTCTAATCAACTTCTAAGATTAAATTTGGCTTGATCCATGTCATTTAGAACCTTCTCACCCAGTTTTATATTAATACCTAATAATATTTTAATTTTCCGAAGTTTAGACTTAAAAACCCCATTAAAAATATTAATTATTTTAATATCTCTCTAACCGGGTGGAATTTCCCCAAACCATTTCTGGGTCTTGGAGATCTCATGTGCTTTAGTCTCTCCACCAATTTTCATGGCTAGAACACATCCGATGCTACTCCAATTCAACACCATATAGGAGAAAAAAAATTCTCCTATATACAATACCCACAGGTGGTGGGTAACACAACCATCTAATCATTTGATAACAGTGGTAAAATATCCATAAGTGAAACAAAATAATTGACAATTTTCATAACATATTGCTAGGTCACTTATTTAAATTGGGCATTCTTTTTTTGGCTTGTTTCATGAGAATTTGATGACTGTAATAAGCATATTAAGGTCTGATCATAACAGTGACATTGGAGAAGGATCCTTAATCAATTGAGCATTTGTCTTTTGTTGTCCCTTGCATCATTGGTTATCCTTTTGTGTTGGAAAAATGTTTTAAGAAGGCTGCCCTCTAGTCTTGTCTTGACTGCCTCATTCATCTCATTTGCACTCTCGCATGCTTGCACTCATAGACATTTTCTCACTGTTTGCATTTCATCTTAAGTGCTCTCATTTAAATCTAGAGAAAGAGATAATTGTAGGACTGTTTTGACACATTTGGCATAAGTTTGCATACTGTGTCATAATTAACTTACTGCTGTCCTAAAAAGTTTTCTCTTGTTCATTTAATGTGATAAAGTGCAATAAGACTCTTGATATGGTTTAATGCTCTATTGTGAAAATATTGTTTGCATTGATAACATTGGATTTTGGTTTAGTTGTTACATTGCTTCACAACAAGAGATCTAACACTTTGTTTCCTTCTGAGTTTCATAATCAAAGAGGTGATAAATTTGCACTAAGTAAATCACTCCCAAAGCACCTAATCCTAAGATCTAAAATCTCTTTGAATGGTTAATTGGTCATTGGACATGGGCATATTTGTATCTCTTGTTCTTACACATTAGCATTGGGGATCTAATTGTTCTTCATATAATTGGCATTGTGATAAATTGTTGATATAACTTGGAGAATTGCTAATTGTGTTTGGAAGAACATTAATCACCTAAGATGCCTATCTCTTGAGCAAGTGTTCATTGACATCTTTTCACTCTCGTATTGTCCCTAAAATCACCTTGGATAAGTTGCTCCAACTAATATCATGGATAAATGCTCTTATCTGCTAGCCATTATTGTCATTGGATTTATTGTTCATGTGAATGTTAATGCTATCTCTGACATATTGGTGAGATAGGCATAAAGAGCATCAATCTTGTTTCTTGTTGAAAACTTGAGCAATTATCTCTTGGTAACATTAGTACACCTTTTAAGCACTATTGAAGTTGAGTACTTTGTGTTGTGTTTAAGATTGTCTTTCATTCAATTTTGAGTACCCTTTGTCATAAAATAAATTGTAACTAAGTACTTAAAGTCATAAACAATCTTAACTCAAGGGCACTCAAATCAATTTGCATTTGCATCCTAGGCCTAGTCAGGCATTAATAAATTTACCTCCAAGCCTAAGTTTGGTTGATAGAGAGATAGGAACACCCTATATCTTTTAGTTTGCAAAGGATAGACCCTCTCTAGTGGTTTAAATGGTGATCTTGCAGTGGTTAGAGCCATAGTCTCTGCAACGCTGGAGGCACTAGGTATGTTAAATTTTAAGGGGAGGTATTGCTAACCAAACCTTTGTTTATGTAATGTCCCTTCCTAAATTATTTTGGAACAGGATTAATTTCTACATTTTGGGGCCAATCTTGGAGGAGATGGGGCCCATCTAATTTTAATTAGAAGACTTAGGTGTTAGAAGTAAATTATTTTGGTTTTGTTAGTAGCATGTGGGGGCCATGCACACAAGGAAATATGCACTCCCTAAGCCAATGGTTCGAATTGCATGAGAGGGAAAATCGAAGGCTTAGTGAGGGACCCATTAAGGGGAGAAAAAGGAGGGAAAAATGCTTCACGAAATGTATAAAAGGAAGGCAACACTCTTCATTTGATCATCTTTGGCATATCGAATTTCTTCTTAGTTGCTCGAGCTGCTTAGCCTAGTCACGTGTTGTTTAGCACAAATTTTCCAAGTGGAGAACTCACCCTTTCTTTGGGGTGTTGAAGAAAGTGTAACTAGGTTCAGTCTTCATGATGACATTATCTTTGTATTTGATGTAATAAAAGGAAATAAATTATTTTTGTAATCTTGCTACATGGGTTTCATGAGCAAGAAGTGTCTCTAGGTAAAGGACTTCTTCTTGATGTCTTTAGGATTTATTGTTATGTCAAAGAGTCATGTCGTGAATGGAGAAGCTCCTTTGGAGCCTATGTAAAACGTATTTGTGTCAAACCAGCCCTCCAAGACTAAGAAGAATCCTCCAAGAGAAAGCTCACTAAAATCTGCAAGAAAAACAAAAAAGGAATGTAATGTCGGCTCCATTATGAATTAAATAAATTAATATAAGTCATGTCGGCTTGGGTAAGAGACAACATTTCGTGGTTCACGTCGGCTCAAATAAGATGACGCAAACCACTATAAATACCCAATGAAGTTATCCGCAAATGGTAGAGAAGAGAACTCACATTATCTTTTGAAATATCGATAGGTGCAGGAAGGCATGGCTTGGGTCTTGAATGGGTTACAGGTCGAAGATTTCGTATGGGTGTAGGCAAGTGCAACCTTGAATATGACATGGCCATTGGCAAGGATTCAGTTAAGACAATGAAACCCTCTTTGCAGTCTTGGCCTAAGACGAAGGCACAATGATGATAATGATCTCAGATAAAGGCATAGTGATAACGATCTAGGATAAAGGCACAATGATAACCATCTTGGACGAAGGCACAGTGATAACCATCTCGGATGAATGCACAGTGATAAGGATCTCAGACAAAGATGGATCTTGTATAGCAATCCTGACTTATAGATCTGTGCTCTTGTTAATCTGCAATGGTTGACGTTGTTCTTAAAATCGAAGTTGCAGTCTTGATCATAGTAATCTCGTATTCATAGTTGTCTCGGCATTAACGTAAGGGTGATAATCTAAGATGATGTCACAGTTCTAATAAGATATGTATAGTGAAAGAATCTTGGCATGATTGTATCTAGTAATAAAACTTAGATCTAGCACCTCGATGAGTAGAGGATCTCGAGAAGATCTCTGTGATATATATATATATATATAGATACAGAACCTTATCATGAGCATGGACAGAACATGAGATCATCTCAGTGATCTCAACTTAACATGCTTGCCCTAGATTCTTCAACATGGGGGACTTTGAGTGCCACCCTAGAGAGGTTCGTCCATAATCTTCCAGAGGTGATTTTCAGTGTGGTTTCCAACATTTGTATTCAGTGTCTCTAGGTGGTGCATATTTTTGGAGGACGCAATGGGAGAAACTGAGTTGAGGTCTTGTGCATTCTTCATGGGAGTTGTTGTCGAGAGAAATTCCGTGAAAGAAGCGCTGGTGATTTGTTGCCATTTGGGTGAGCTTTTGGGCTGGAGGAAAGAGCTTTCTTCAATGGAGATTTCACACTTCTTGGGGCCAACACAGAAGGAAGAGATTGGGCACACGTGGGTAGTGGAGACTCAGCCATTGGAGCTGATCCTTTCTGGGAGAAATAAGGGAAGTGTTAGTGGAGGTGATTGCTACTTTTCCGGAGTGTTTGAGGAAGATTTTGTAGGTGTATTAACAAGCAGTGTGCTTTAGCATTTTTGGAGGGCGTAGGGCTTTTTGGGGGTCGATTTTGGAAGGTCAAAACTGGGCCAAACCATTTATGGGTTTTTGTGGGTTTTGCCAGAGGAGCCTAGAAATAATTTTGTAGAATTTTTTGAGCAATGGAGGTGGGGTTTTCAGCCATATCTATGCAAAAAATAGTGCAAAATTGCTAGGGACTGCGCAGTGCAGCAGTTGGTCAGTTGATTGTAACTCTGGATTGTCATTCCTTCACCTGGGTTTTGCTCTGCTTGTCTTTGAGGCAAGCCCATGTGCATTCCTTCCATATTTTGTACTCTTGCACCAGTATATAATAAAATGGCTCAATGCTTCCGTATTTCTTATCGTTTTTGGGCGTGTTCTAATTGTTTTGAAATTTATGTGGTGAAAATTTGTTATTTGCTTGCATATCACTGTTTTTCCTATTTTAGAACATTACAGTGGTATCAAGATTTTCCTATGAGTGAGGAGGACAAATAGAATATTACCTACAAGAGGCAAAGGTATTGGAGCAGGGAAAAGAGCTATAGATCACCCCAGATACTGAGGATTGTGGGAAGGCAGTGATAGTAGAAGACATGGGGGAGCACAAGAGCAGAGAAGATGTGGCCTTTGACAGTCTCTTGAAGGTCCTGAGTGATTTGGCAAAGGGGCAGAAGGAGATGTTATATGAGATCAAAAGGCAGAACCAGGAATGAAGCACTCGCTGGGATTTTCTATTTGGAGAGACTTCAGGAACTTCTCAACAATTTGATCACCCTTCACCTACTTCGCAACCGCCATCCTCTAGTGGGCCAACTTGAGCCATGCTACCTTTTTTCTTACCTTTTGCACCAGGTGAACTGGGAGGAGTTGATGATCAACCGCTTATGGGGGAGCATTTTAGGGAGTGGCAGTCAATGGGAGCAGACTTCCGAGAAGCACTCTCTTTCAGAGATTTTTGCCAGCTCAAGCAGAATGAAAAGGGAAGGAGTTATGGAGACCATGGCATGCAGAACTACGAGATGCAGCGCACCATTGGGAAGATGTACTTCCCCACTTACGATGGCACTACCAAGTGCACAACTCGTGCTAGGGTGGAGAAGTTGGACACCTATTTCCAGCTCAATAGGATGGCAGAGGTAAAGGCCATTAAAGTGGCCACTTTGCATTTGGAAGGGGAGCCACATGACTGGTGGTTTCAGGCTTGTCCACACTGGGGCATGCCAACATGACCTCCTATGGGGATTTCACAGGGAGAGTAGTGGAGTGTTTTGATCAGAGGGGTATAGAGGCTCACTTCAAGGAGTTGACCCATCTCGGGTAGACAAGACATCCAGAGCATTATATTTCAGAGTTTCTGAGGGTCTCAGTCATGGTGCCGGATTTGTCGGATGTTAGGTGAGTGTACACATTTGTAGAGGGGTTGACAGAGCCACTGTGTGGACTGTTGAAGTCATGCAGACCCTCTACTTTAGTGGAGGCTGTGATTTGTACGAGAGACTTGTAGGGGGCCATCCCCAAGACTCGGGCACCCTTTCCAGCATGCACTCCCCACCGTCAGAAGGGGAATGACACTAGAGCACCCCTAGTGTAGAGAGCAGCCCAAGGGCAAGGGCAGCTGGACAATGAGACCATGAGAGACCTAAGAAAAAGGAAGTTGTTTTTTACATGTCGGGAGCCATGGGCACTAGGCCATCAGTGCATAGCAGGCAAGGCCCATTATATCGAGATCTTCTTGGACAACGATCAAGACGATGAGGTGGAGTTGGAGTTTGGTGGGGGAGACAGCGAGGGTTTGACAAAGAAGGGACCACCACCACCACATGGGGGAGCATCTTTTGCACCATTCGGGGGAGTCCTACCCTGTTTGTGCGGGGTTCCCAAATTTTTTACCATGAGGATTAGAGGCACAATGCAAGGGCAATTTGTCTCAGTCTTAGTAGACAATGGGGCCACCCATAATTTTATTGATATTAAGATGGTCTAGAGGAGAGGCATCACCACTGCAGAGTTTGAGGGGTTTTTAGTTTTGGTACCAGGAGACATAACTATGTAGTGCACTTGATATGTTCCTGCTTTGACAATGACCATGGGGAACTATTCGATGACAAACCATTTCTTCGTGGTGGACATACCCGATACCAATGTGGTGATGGGTGTCCAATGGTTGTATTCCCTTGGTCGAGTTACCACCAACTGGAGGAAAGTAGAGATGGAGTTTACTGAGCTGGATGGTTAACTAGGGGTTCTTCGAGGAATGCATTCATATCCTCCACAGACAGTTTCAGCCCACAAGATGGAGGCTGATTTGAGGCATGGGGACATAGCATGGGCAGTGGAGCTGAGGATTTCAGAGGCTGGCGATGGACCAAGCCACCACATCTAGACATACAGGCTATATTGGACAGATATACGGTAGTTTTTGGAGATATACCACCAAGGCAGCCACCTGACAAGGGGTTTGAGCACATTATAGAGTTGGATCTTGGTGTGCAGGCAATCATTGCTACACCCTATAGGCATCCCAAAGCCTATAAGGATGAGATTGAGAGGGCCGTCAGGGAGCTATTAGCATTGGGCCACATTAGACTGAGTTCTAGTCCACTTGCTTATTCAGTCGTGCTAGTGAAGAAGAAGGATGGAACTCTACGCATGTGCATTGACAAAAGGACCCTCAACAAGAAGACATTGGAGAACCAGTATCCCATTTAACGTATTGATGAGTTGATGGATGAGCTTAGAGGAGCCATGTACTTATCTAAGATAGATTTGCGGTCTGGGTATTATCAAATTCGGGTGAAGGATCCAAATATCCCAAAGACAACTTTCAGATGTCATTATGGGCACTTCGATTTTTTGGTCATGCCCTTTTGGTTGACCAATGCACCTACTACCTTCTAGTGATGCATGAGCTGTGTGTTCAGAGGCCAACTGAGGAGATTTGTGCTGGTATTCTTTGACGATATCTTGATCTAAAGCAGGACGTGGGAGGAGCACTTGTAGCACTTGGAGGCGGAGTTGCATATCTTGGAGGAGCAGTAGTTCTATGCCAAGATGTCCAAGTGCGAGTTTGGGCTAACGAAGATGCTCTACTTGGGACACACCATCGACGTAGATGGGGTCAAGTTGCATGACGAGAAGATCAGAGCCATTCGGGATTGGCCAATACTTAGAGATGTAACAACACTAAGAGGGTTCTTGGGTATTTGTACTTATTACCGGAAGTTTGTTAAGGGCTTATCACTGTTGGAAGCACCCCTCACTGATCTGACAAAGAAGGGGGCTTTTGCATGGACAAATGGAGCTCAGACAACATTTGATTGCCTCAAGGAGGTGATGAATTATTGTCAGGTATTAGCACTCTCGAACTTCACGCAACCCTTCACATTGGAGTGCGATGCATCGGGTGAGGGGATCGGGGCAGTCTTGTCCCAAGGTGGGCACCCTGTTGCTTTCGAGAGTCGGAAGCTCCTACCTCATGAGAGGTCGTATTCCATATACGACAAGGAGATGTTGGCCATAATGCATGCATTGGCCAAGTTTCGACAGTATTTGGTGGGTAACTAGTTTTGGGTGAAGACAGATCACAACAGTCTTCGCCACTTCATGGAGCAACAGGGCCTCAACGATAGACAACAAAGATGGGTCATCAAGGTGCAAGCCTGTGATTTTGATATTGAGTATGTGCGAGGGAAGCACAATGTGGTAACCGATGCACTATCCAGGAGACTCGTAGGACTTTCACTCATGAGCATCTGCCATGACTGGAAGGCACAACTATTAGTGGAGTACTCCAAATATTGTTGGGCATGCAAGATCTTGGAGGGAAGTTATGCAGATGAGCGCTACAGGGTGATGGACGAGGTTATATACTACAAGGGGCTCATATTTTTGGTTTTGGGGTCACAGTTGAGGGAGTGTATCCTTCGTGTAGCTCATGATTCCCCTTTGTCTGGGCACCAGGGATTCAAAAAGACCTACATGGCAGTGATAGAGCGCTTGACTTGGAAGGGCCTCAAGGAAGACTTATTGAGATATGTGCAGGAGTGTGAGGCTTGTTAGAGGAACAAGGGGGGAGTTGACCCATCCAGCAGGATTGTTGTAGCCTCTCCCCATTCCAGAAGGGAAATGGGAGAGTATCTCTATGGACTTCATCATGGGGCTTCCCTCAATGCAGGGGAAGGATTGCATTTTTGTGGTGGTCGACTGACTAACTAAGTTCAAACATTTATTTTCCATTCTGACATGGTATTCAGCTTCTCAGGTGACAGAGTTGTTCTATAGGGAGGTCTTCTACTTGCACTGACTCCCTAAGACTATAGATAGTGATCGAGACAACGGATTTATGGGGGGATTTTGGCAAGAGCATTTCAGGCTAGTGGGCACAGAGCTCACCCCGAGCACCAGTTACCATCCACAGACCTACGGTCAGATAGGGAGGGTAAAAAAATGGCTAGAGGGTAATCTCAGGAACTATGTAACAAGGTAGCAAAGGGCATGGATTTGATGATTGCACTTGGGAGAGTACTGCTACAACACCACACATCATATGTCCATTGGTATGACTCCTTTCCGTGCTCTATATGGTTATGATGCTTTATCTTTTGTTGACATCGTTTTTGGAGACAGTCGAGCCCCAAAGGTCAAAGATTGGATCCTAGAGAGCCAAGACATCCTCAAGGCTCTTAAAGATAATTTGCAGACAACAGAATCAACAAAAGATATATGCTGACATGCATCGGGTTGAGAGGCATCTTGAGAAGGGGGACTTGGTGTACCTTTGGTTGCAGTCGTACCGACAGTCCACTCTGAAACAGAAGGGGGCCGAAAACTGCAACCACGATTTTATGGGCCCTATAAGGTGATCAAGAGGGTTGGAGAGGTAGCTTATGAGTTGGAGCCACCGCCAAGGAGAAAGATCCACAATATTTTCCATGTTTCATGCCTCAAGAGAGTGTTAGGGAAACAAGTTACAGCAGTTGTTGAGTTGCCTCCACTTGATGATGAGGGGCACCTAGTTTTGGAACCGGAAGCCATCTTGGAGACCACAGAAAGGAAGCTCAAACGCAAGATAATTAGAGAATACTTGGTGCGTTGGAAGAGCTTGCCAAATGAGGATGCTACTTGGGAGGGCAAGCATATACTTGAGCATCTGACATTGAAGTTGCTTGGGGACAAGTAACATTTGGTTGGGGAGGACTGTAATGTCCCTTCCTAAATTATTTTGGAACAGGATTAATTTCTACATTTTGGGGCCAATTTTGGAGGAGATAGGGCTCATTCGATTTGTATTAGAAGACTTAGGAATTAGAAGTAAGTTATTTTGGTTTTGTTAGTAGCATGTGGGGACCATCCACACCAAGAAATATGCACTCCCTAAGCCAATGGTTCAAATTGCATGAGAGGGAAAATCGAAGGCTTAGTGGGGGACCCACGAAGGAGGGAAAAAGGAGGGAAAAATGATCCACAAAATCTATAAAAGGAAGGTAACACTCATCATTTGATCATCTTTGGCATATCGAATTTCTTATTAGTTGCTCGAGCTGCTTAGCCTAGTCACTTGCTGTTCAGCACGAGTTTTCCAAGTGGAAAACTCACCCTTTCCTAGGGGGATTTCGAGTGCCACCCTAGAGGGGTTCATCCATAATCTTCCGGAGGTGATTTTCAGTGTGGTTTCGAGCATTTGTATTCATTGTCTAGGCGTGCGTATGGAATATGGGAACGGTTGGACTTGCCTCTGGAGTATTGTTGAGAGAAATTGAGCATTTGCTCCGGATTTTGGTGGGGCTAGCGTAAAAGGAATAGATTGGGCACACGTGGGTAGCGGAGACTTAGCCATTGGAGTTGATCCTTGCCAGGAGAAATAGGGGAAGTGTTAGTGGAGGTGATTGTTACTTTTCCGGTGTTGGAGGAGGATTTTGTTGGTGTATTGACAGGCAGTGTGCTTCAGCAGTTTTGGAGGGCATAGTGCCTTTTGTTGGGGGTCAATTTTGGAAGGTCAAAACCAAGGCAAACCATTTCTGGGTTTTTGTGGGTTTTGCCTATGGAGCCTAGAAATAATTTTGCAAATTTTTTTGAGCACCAGAGGTGGGGTTTTCAGCCATATCTTTGCAGCATATAGTGTAAAATTGTTGGGGATTGCATAGTGCAATAGTTGGTCAGTTGATTGTAGCTCCGTATTGTCATTGCTTCACCTGGGCTTTGCTCCGCTTGCCTTCGAGGCAAGCCCAGGTGCAATCCTTCCATATTGTGTACTCTTGCACCAGTGTACAATAAAATGGCTCAGTTGCTTCCATATTTCTAAATTATGATTGTTTTTGGGTGTGGTCTAATTCTTTTGAAATTTTTGTCGTGAAAAATTGTTATTTGCTTGCATATCATTGTTTTTCCTATTTTGGAACATTATAGCTTGCTTCGCCTTGACTTCTCTCTACAACCTACTTTAGATACTAGCCTCAAACCAACTGAGGATTGAGGAATACATTTAGCTACGCATATAATTAAAATTAACCAAGTTTCTGCATCTCACACAGATTGTAGGATTTGCATTTCATATAGGATAGCGAAGCATATAAGCAACGATTGTTCATCCGGTCATTTGGTAATTCAATCGATATAAAGCCAGTAGTTGACTCCGTAAGGCACTGGTCTCATCAAAATAATCCAATTTAATCTTTTAACTTGCTATAATCAATCAAATGGCTAGGCCATTCAATTGTGTCTCCCAAACTTGTTGGTTACCAATAAGTCTCGCATTTTCACATTTCATAGGGACTACCCCCCATAGCCTATTTTTGGGAGATAGCTAGAATGGAAAGGTTGGGGATCAAAGTGACAATCCCCGACCAGAGTTTTCACACCATGCTTGTGCAATTTGAGCGACAACATGTCCAACCAATGTTGCATGATGCGCCTCTCCTCCCCAGATCTGGAGGCATATTCGCATCTCGTACTAATCCGTATCCAATCCTCAAGTGTGGTTCTGCCTTTTTTTGTGATTCCTAGAAAATCAGATCCATGGGGCCTATTGCCACACAATCTAGCAAGGGTCCTAGGAGGGGTACCTAAGGGACAATAATGGGACAAAGATCCATTGCCACCTTAGTCAGTCTCCCCTACTCTTTACACACTTTCACTGATGGGAGGAGTCCCGATATGAAGGAAATCACTAGAATAATAAGGTCAATGGCTAGGTATGGAGTGATTTCTAGAGCCCATTCAAAGGAGAGGCTTAGATAATGCCTTTCTTTCTTGCTTCTAAAGCAAGATAAGGGCTCTCCAAGAAAGGCTTATGAGGAGGAGGCCTAGACCTAGGGGAAAGGGATATTCAATGCAAAGAATATACCTAGTTCGAGGCTTATAAAGGAACTCTCTTAGGGTTTCGTGAGATAGTGATCGTACAAAGATTTGGGACCACAAGAGAGACCTAGGGGATCCAAGCAAGGCCTTGGGTTTTCTAAATCAAAGAGGACTAAGACACCCTAGGTAAAGCAAGGATAGATAGGTTAAGGAATGGTTAACTTCCAATGAGTTTTCAAGAGTGATTGACCTATGGAAAGCCACTAACAAAAGAAAGCCTAGGAGAAGGATTGATGTTGGAGCTAGGGCTTGAGGTTTCTCCAAATCTAGCTGTGGGATTTGCTTCAAATTTTGAGGAGACCTATAGGAAACCCCAACGCAGTTGTAGACCAACTTGATCTTCAAATGGACCACCCTAATGCATTTTTCCCTAGGCCCTAGAAGACCTTCTAGGGTTAGGGCAAAAAAATGGGAAAAAGTCAACGAAAAGGTTTTTAAGGTGATCAACTAGGATTAGGACCCAATGCCTTGGCAATTGGGAGAAATGAGTCAAGATTGGCCTTTATGAAAGACCTTTGCTATATCAAGGAGTCCTATGCAGCGTTTCACTAGCCCTAATGAAGTAGCTACCCAACAACAAGGAATTTACACTTCAATTTGCAAGAGATGATGGAGTTTCAAGGTTTGCAAAACACACAAGCCCCTAAGAACATTCATTCACAATACCTAACATGTAATGCATCCAATACTTAAAAATCCCAGTGTTTTCATGAATTCACATTTCAATTAGGGCTCATTAAGATTTGACAAGACATTCCATACATTAATCTTGTAACAATAACAAAAAAATATCACTAAAAGAACACTTACAAGGTATAGCAAATATATCCATCCATCATTATTGCATTTAGAAGCTCCAAGACAAGAATAATGAAAATTTAAACATCAAAATGCATCAACAAGATCCAATTTCGTCCATCAATTGCAGGTCTGATTTGTTTTGCAAGAGAAAATCCCAATTTAAATGATGTTGAGATACAAATGAACATCATCTATTTATATGAGTCACAAGGGCTTTGATTTAGTCTAACTAGCCTAATGAGCCCCTAAAACAACTTTAATGTACAAATAACAATCTAATTGGTGACGAGCCCGTCAAATAGCTCAAAAGTACTCAAAAAGCATTCCTAATGAAGCTGAAATGATAGAAAAATGGTGCAAAGCCTAGATAAGTCCTCCATGTGCCAAGATGAAGAGGACAACTCTCATAATAATGACCAAGGGGGTGGCCCCTTGGTTTCCAAGCAAAACATCTATGATGCTCCCAAGTGGTTGTGGGGAATAGTGAATGGTCTCATGGGTCTCCAACTGGATCAACGACGTCAATGCTATGTCAATAAGGGCTAGAATTATGATACAAGCCCTACCATGTCTCCCTAGGTGAGACAAAACCCCGTCTAGGCCCTGGATCAACTGCCAAGTGTCTGGTGCGAGTATGTGGCCGGCTGGGCAATGTGGTCCAACTGCATCATCATCTCTGGATGGTTGGGGCACAAACAAGTAATAGGTGGTGCTAAAGAATCCCATCGTGTGGCAATCAATGCTCTGTTGTGGTGTAGGCCCATGGCTCTCAACACTCACCCTACAAGTGCCATCATGACCCTCTAGAGGGCTTGGATCCGGTATAGGGAGGCCAAACCCAAGATGAAGACCCACCTGCAATCCTATATAAAATCCAATGCATATCCTCACCTTCCAGTACAATAATTCATTAGAGAAATTGAGTAAATAAGCTTGCAAATCAGGGGCCCAAATGGACACTTGATCGTGAAATGCCCTTCCAAGTGGGCTTTATAATGTACAGGTGCTCCCAAGGTCAAGAGAGGTTAATAAAGGATCATATTAGGTGGTTTCAACCTATAAGGGAGTGACAGGTCCATGGTACATCCGTTAAATGGCCGGTATCGTGAGATAATAGTGTAATGGAGTGGGGCAATAGGGAAGGCTCCAAGCCACATACCATAGTACAAAGTTAGTTATGATGAGGGAAGCCCACGCATGGGTGTATAAATGTAGGAGGGATCAATCATGGTACGAGAGTTACCCCGACCTTTGTTTTTCCACCCTTCTTCATATGCTCTCGGGGCTCCAGGGAATGAGAGCATGACGTGTATGATAAAGCAGTGAATACCCCCTTGGGGCTGGGCAATTCATTTCCCACCAAGGGTTGGGACAATCATGGGTTCCTTAATGATGCGGTGGGAACACATAGGGGCCCTAGGAACCAGGGTGATGGCCATAATGATAAGGGGTAGAGCTCATGTTTGGGTTTTGCCCACGTGCTAATTTCTTATGCCCCAACTATCTTTTGCATTTTATGGTACATTTCCTATTGTAAGTGGCCAAATTATGCTTTTAACTTCCTTTTTAGTCACATCAACCTTCGAGGCATCATTCCAGGCCCAACCCAAAGTGTGGACAAGAGGAGGGGGAGGCTAACTCCTTGTGGACCCAATGGACGAATGTGGACCTGAATGGGAAAAGTGTGAAAATGGGTATAATGAGTGGAGGGGAGTGATATATATGAAGCAGAACCACAGAACCAAAATCATGGTTTCCCACATAGTGCCACTCTTAAAGCTAGTAGCCAATAGAGGAGATTCCACGGGACTAGGATACAAGATTAACCACCTAGTTGGGACAAGGGAACAAGAGTACATACCAAACCCATTCTTTCTGCCAAATCCCCCCCACTAATCCATGTCCAAATGTGTCCAAGAAAAGCAAGCAAAAATACCCAACTACATAATGAAAAGCCATACCTTTATGGTTGGAGGGCCCTACTTCAAACATACGATCATAATAGAGGGGCGAGGGCACATAATGGCTGACTTAGGTGGTGGAGAATGGTAGCAAATCAAGCTATCTGGTGGCTACAAGGGGCTACTGGTTGTTGGCTGAAGTCAAATCTAGGAGAAAAAAAATTCTTCTATGGGTGTCACCCATTGGTGATGGGTAATAGGGCTTGATCTGTGTTTCTGTTTGCCGGATCCGTGTGAAAATTTGCTGCAATAATTGATTTATTTCTCCTACTTATTTATGATAATTTATTCACCAATACTTCAGTAAATACCAAAATAAATTAAGTTGCAGAATTCACAAATTAGAATTGAAAATTAAAAGGCAAGAGAAACATCAGCATATGAACAATCACATTGACACAATTGTTCTTGGACAATCGTCCCCGGAAAAACTCAATGTGGGAAAACTGGTGTAGCAGATATGAGGATTCTTATTATTGGCAGTAAATAACTGAATACAATTTGGATGCCCTAGAGAAAAATGGCAATCCACTAAGAGAAGATAACTGAGAATTCTCTCACATTGATTTTGAAGATTTTGTTCTCCCCCTAGCCCACTACGCAGTCCCTGCGTGAGCCTACGCCGACTCTGCGTGATTCCTGCGTGGAGGCTTCCTTTGACCGCGCCAACCTACACTGCTGCTACTTCTGCTGTTGAGAAATCGAGATTTCTCCTGCCAGTCAACTACTGTGATTCACGACACTGAACTCTACTCATCCTCAACACTTTTGCGTCAACCTCCTCTAGAATCTGCATTGACCCTCTGCGTCAATCTCCTTCAGCTGTTGCATTGTCCCTTCTTGGACCAGCGTTGGCTCTATTATCCTTCTTCGTGTATTCACTAGAACTGGAAATCACTTACTTCCAGTGCTGCCTCTAATTCTCACTGCTTGATCACTGGTTCAAATTCCTTAGCAAACCCTGCCCTAGGAAAATCGAACTGATTGATCAACTCTCTATGTGTCTTCAAGTGAACCTCAAGCCTCCATCTTATTCTTTTCCCGTTGAGTCTTTAACAGTCGAGATTAAGTCTCTAATCAATGGCTAAGATTAAAACATGACTTGATCCACCTTCTAGATCATTCTCACCCATATTTTGTTTAATACCCATTAATATATTAATTTCCCTAAGTTTAGACTTATGAACTCCATTAAAAATATTAATTATTTTAATAAAATACAATTCGGGTGGAATTTCACCAAACAGTTTCTCAGTTCTTTAGAACTCATGTGCCTTAGCCTGCCCACCAATTTTCAAGGCTAGAGCACTTCCAATGCTACCAAAAACTAACACTCCCTCTTAGTGAGGACAATGCTCTAGCAACAATGTCCACCTGCATGTTGCTCTATTTCTGAAGCACCTCCTTTCTACATTGCTGCTGCCAACAACACTGTGTTGTTGCTGCTACTGTACTATTGCCCATGACACTACCACTACCATTGTTGTATCTGTACTACAAGTCCCTCTTAAATGCTGCATCATTCTATTGAAAGGGATTTTCCAACATACCCATCTGTTCTTGAAATTGAACAAACTTTGCTCTTCCTAGAGCCTTGGTGAGTATGTCTGCCACTTGATTTCGTGTGGGAGTGTACTCCAACTGTACGCTCCAGGCTGAACACAGTCTCTGATAAAATGACAGCGAATATCGTGTTGAAATTTCCAAGTCTATCCGTTAGAAATTTAGTCTGTACTCTTTTGGTTTATTTCTTCTACTTGTTAATTTCGAAAAAGTTATTTAAAACGTATAAATAACGAAATAAGGAAAATACATTATCAACATCTACAGATCAACAACTGAAAGAAAACAAACACACTAGTGACACCGTTATTTTTGGGCAACCTGTCCCCGGAAAAACCCAATGCGAGAAAACTGGTGCAGCAATTCTAAGGGTTTATTATTATTCTGTATTTCCTTGAGTACAATTGGGTGCCAAAATGGCTCACCCGATAGAGAAAGACAACCGACAGTAATACCTCTCTATTCGGAAACAGGTATTCAGAAAACCTGTCCCACGAAACCCTCTCCAGCAACTCTAAAGCACTGCGTCAGCCTCAGAGCCCTCTGAGGCACTGTGCAGCCTCTAGGGCCCTTTGTGTCACTCCTGCTGCCCTCTGTGTGGATGACGCAGGTCCTTTGGCCTGTGCGTTGTCTCTGCTAGGCTCTGTGCGGCTTGTTTTGGCTTCTACGTCCGCCTCTTTGCCTTTGCGCTGGTCTCTCGGCACTATCTCTGCCTCTCTATCCAGTACTCACTGCCCCTCATTACTGATCACTGATTCGACTTTGCTTAGCGACCCCACTCTAGCAAATCGAATGACTAATCACTCTGGTGTATCTTCCTACTGACCCTCAAGACTCCTCTTATACTTTTCTTGTTGGTCCTTCAACTGTCAAGATTACATCTCTAATCAACGGCTAAGATTAGATTTGGCTTGGTCCATGACTTTTGGATCCTTCTAACCTAGTTTTATATTAATACCCATTAGTATTTTACTTTTCCTAAGTTTAGACTTAGGAACTCGACTAAAAATATTAATTATTTTAATATCTCCCAAACCGGTTAGAATCTGCCCAAACCATTTCTAGGTCTTGGAGATCTTATCTTATTTATCCTCTCCACCAATTTTCATGGCTAGAGCACATCTGATGCTACCCCAAATCAACATATCGATGTGTTTGGAGTGATTATGAAATACTGGATTTTCAGAGAGTTTGATACAACTCAGATTATCATAGAAAATCCTTGTCGCTTCCATCCTTCTCCTGAATAGATTTACAAGTAGTTTCTTGAGCCATATAGCTTCACATGTTGCTTTGCTAGCTGCCATATACTCAGCTTCAGCAGAGCTCAGAGCTACAGACTTCTGCTTCTTACTGCACCAGGAGCTCATCCTACATCTAATACCAAATCAATACCCAATGGTACTTTTCTTGTCTACTGAACTTCCTGCCCAATCTGCACCAGTGAATCCACTCAATTCAATATCATTGCCCTTGGTGTACCTTAATCCAAAATTTACTGTTACCCGCACATACCTGAGAATGTGCTTTGCTGTTGTCCAGTGCGCGCTTTTTGGTTCCACCATGAACTGACTAAGGGTGTTGACAGCATAACACAAGTCTAGCCTGGTGTTGACCAGATACATAAGTGACCCAATGAGTTGTTTGTATAAGGTGGGGTCCACTTCCTTGTCTCCCGAAGCATATATTTTCTTCCAATTGGTAATTATTGGTGTAGCCACAGGTCGACAATCCTCCATTCTAAATATTTTCAGAATTTCTGATGAATATCTTCCTTAGCCAAGGAAGATCTCACCATCCTACTGCCAAACTTCCAATCCTAGAAAATAGTGCATTCGCCTCAAATCCTTCATATCAAACTCAGTTTCCAGGTTCTTCTTACAATCCTTTACGAGTTTGGATGATCCTATCAAAAATAGATCATCCACATACAATACCAAAATTAACGGCTCACCTTCTATCAGCAAATAATAAAGATTGGGATTTACATCTCCCTTGATGAATCCCTACTGCTGTAAGTAGCTATCAATTCGACCATACCAAGCTCCGAGTGCTTGTTTTAGCCCATACAAGGCTTTCTTCAACCTGCACATCATTTGTCATGACAGAACTGTACTCTTCTACCATGGCATCCACCCATTCCTGGTGTTGTACAGCTTCTTGAAAACTAGAGGGTTCTTCGACCCTACCAATGCTTGGTACCTGTCAGGTTTCCTATGATGCCTTTTCTCGGTTCTAGGAGCTCCAACGAATGCCTCTGCGTCCCTCAGAGTCTGTTGTGCTTCTCGACTAGTTCTTCCGTTGGTGGTGGGAGGTTCCATTTGTTCCTCTTCCTGTTGTTGTACTCGTTGTGACACTCCTGGCTCCTCTTCTCTTGAGGAGATGCTAGTACTAGTTACCGTGCTTGAACCGGATACTTGTCTTCCTGCCAGATCTAATCCCTGTTGCTGGACTAGAGGAGCATCCTCATCCTGTTCTTCAAATGGCATCTCACAAGATTTCTTGAAGGCTCTATCTTCCATGAACTTTGCATCTCGCCTTACTACAATCTTTTTGCTGGTCGAAATGTAGATTTGATATGCCTTTGAAGTCTCGCTGTAACCTACTAGATACCCAACGTCGATAGCTTGCTTTAACTTGCTCCACTTCTCTTCTGGAATATGGCAATAAGCTACACTTCCGAATATCTTGAGGTGACTTAATTCTAGCTTCTTTCCCGTGAAAAATCCCTCTAGTGTCTTCTTTCCTAAAGCCCTGTGAGGAGTCTTGTTTTGAATGTTTACAACGTGCTGCATGCTTTTGCCCATAAAAACTTTGGTAGATTATGATCATATAACATCGCCTTTGCTGCTCCAACAATATTCTTCTTTTCTGCGACTCCATTTTGTTTTGGATTATAGGGTGTTGTCAATTCTCTTCGGATCCCTTCACTTGCATAGAAATCAGTGAAGTTCTTATCCATGTATTCTCTGCCATTATCTGAGTGCAATATCTTGATATTCCTTCCTGTCAAGTTTTCCACTAGAGCCTTAAACTCTTTAAACCAATCAAAGACCTCATCCTTGGTTCTCAAAAAATAGATCCAAGTTTTTCTGGAATGGTCATCTATGAAGGTAACAAAATACTTAGTGCCACTGATGGCCCTTGTAGACATCGGACCGCAAATGTCTGAGTGTATTAACCCCAATACACTCTTATCTCTATTGTTGTGTAATGTTCCTAAGTAGGAATACAAATGATATTAAGCATACAATTTGTTCAACAAATATAAAAACGAAATATATATTAAGCACCCATGGAAATGCTAGAAATAATGAATTGCTGAGCCATTTTATTACTTCTTTGAGGGAAAAATACAATAGATAATAGAGTGGTGCACCTAGAATTGTCTCAATGGACACGCGTGACCAAACCCAAGTGAGAAATCGCTGAATCGATGGCTGCCTCGACTGTTGCAACAATCTGCACTGCGCTGCCTAGAAAACTACCCTTTATGCTGACTTTGAATGGTTGGAAACACCACTTCTCATGCTCAGAAAATTACTGGAAATTAAACCCGGATTCTCCACCAAATACCTAGAATAACCCACGAAGGAATTGGCCAAATGTTGACCTCGAAATTTTGGCCCAAATTCCGCTTAGCTCCTCTAGCAGCTGGCTACGTTGGGACCCCTTTTTGATTCCTTAGATCTGCCTAGAAAATTCTATAAAATTAGGAGTGTGATCCTTGCTCAAAACCTAGAAAAACTCAGAAAGGGTTTCCCTTGGTTCCAACCTTCAAAAATTGACCCTTCACAGGTTGGCCCTCCTCCAATTTCGAAATTTGTTGCTATGACTGATCTTGTCAATCTCTCTTCTCCCAACTCCAACAATCCTTCTCAAATGTCCCCTTAAGTGATCTCCTACTTCTCCCGGCCAACTCCAACCAATGTTGTTAAAAGCGCGAGCGGGATTTAATCGGCGCAGGGAAAAAAACGAAAAAATCGGAAAAATCGGGAAAAAAGCAGAAAAAAGCGGGAAAAAAGCGTTTGGAACAAAAATATTCATACTGTAGCTTTAATTCCCAAACTCCCCCGGCAGTTGCTGCCTGGATGAACCCAAAAGCAACACCTGCGTGTTCCCCTTCTGCGTCCTCCAGAAACACGCACTGGCTGAGACAAATGCTGAATGATATGACTGTGAAACTCCACCGGCTCTCATCCAAGGTAGTACGAATTGCCTTCCTAAAGTGGCACTCGAAGTCCACCAAAGCAAAGGTTGAGATCTCTGCTTGGAGACATTCGTGTGCTAAATAACACCGTAACCCGGCTAAGCAGCTCAAGCAACTAAGGTTGAGTTCAATATGTCAAAAGCTAAGATGCTGAAATGAGGACAGTTGCCTTCCTAATATAGATTTCGTGGAGCACTTTTCCCTCCATTTTCCCTCCATCATGGGTCCCTCACTTAACCATTGATTTCCCCTCCATTTAAATTGAACTAGGGAATATGTATTCTCCTAGTGTGGGTGGCCCCCACGTACAAATTAACCACATTGAAATAACTTCTACTAAGTCTAGCCTCCTAATAAAATCAGTTGGGCCCCACACTTCCAAAATCGGCCCCGAAATGTAGAAATTAATCTTGTTCCAAAATAATTTAGGAAGGAACATTATAGTCCTCCCCTCCCAAATGTTGCTTGTCCCCAAGCAACATGCTTGATGCTCAAGTATGCGCTCGCCCTCCTAAGTAGCATCCTCATCCGACAAGCTCCTCTAATGCACCAAAAATCGCTTGTCCTTAAGCAAGGCTTGAGCAAGCATCCTTTCTAACTGCTGCTCCCCACTGTGCCAGGGTCCCTGATGTGCCACTGGATCGTGCTTGACCTCTGCACTGTCCTGATATGAAAGAATCCTGTAATACCAAGATCCCAGGCAATCCTATCCAACATGAATCTCCTCTTGCTCCACTCACTATCCTGCCCGGTGAAAGTACCTGAAGTCCCCTGGTCCATCAGTGACTCGCTAAAGCCCAATGGAAGATCTGTATGATCTCCCCCTGCTGTAGTCGATGCATCCCTAAAGATTATTGAGCTGTGAAGAGTTGTGATGCCCTAGTTCCTTGCTAGTCCCAGGGTGGTGCCACCACGCTGATGCTACGCTACTCTCACTATGTCATACTCCCCATCGTGCACAATCAGTATCCTCTACTGCTGGAACTCGATGGTGGAATACTGAAAGAGGCGAGACACACCCTGCCTGGGCATCTCCATGGCACGAAGGCCTACCCATCTAAATCTAACTCCGAACCTGTGCAACAACAGAGAATGTCTACCTCCCCATATAATGAAACCCTCTGTGAACCCCCATGTGTCATCCCAAGATCGAACTATATCACTCTTTGCCACGACTCTGCTCATCACGAGTGATCTATCAATCAATTGAATCCTTGCATCCCATAGCCAGACCTGCTGTGGCATAGCCCTGTCAACCGATGGAATCCCTTTGGTCCTCATCTCTAGTCCTTGCATGTGATCACTATATAGGCTCCATATATCGTGGGCTAATCTGATGCATGCTAACCTACCCTGTGCTTGCCACTGTGTAGTACTGATGATCGCTGGAAGCAACGTGTGCCAAAGAGCTACCCTCTGAATGCAAGTAAAAGATGGGTATCCGATACTTGTAATCGACTCAAGATATGTGGATCCCTCGTGTCCCTGCCAACCATCTTCCCTGGGTTTGCCATCCGCCCTCTCGATAAGGTGCCGCTATAAGGTCTGGAGCCCGGACACATAGTAGGAAACTACCTTGGTCGCACCTGCTATCCTCTGCTCATGCTTGGTCTCGTCATGCCCTAAGAAAAGAGTGACACTTGTCTCCCTTGAGACTAGTTCCCTAGATGTAGGCTCGGTGATGAATGATATGCCACCCCTGCAGATGATCACCTCATTCCCCAACATGTGGCTATCAATTGACGCACCAATCCAATGCCACTGCTGAAAAGTCTCCCCCCAGTGCGTTGAGTGTCACCCAAATATCTCAGGTGAGCTCTTTGTCTCCCGTTGCTCATGCCTAGAGTGCAGAAAGTCGATAGCAAAATCCAGTATGCCCAGAAGGGATGTAGAAGAGGGTCAAGCGTGTGAGTCCCCATGGATACTATCAAGTATCGCTCGTTTGTGTCCCTATCGATCCTGGGTGAACTACACCCAAAGGTATGCCCGGTGTTTCCGTCCAAGGGTCTCGATGGAGGCAACACTCCAAGACCTTGCTGTGTACTATACACCCCTGCATACTGCCGATCATCCCAATACTCTTGGACATGCCACTGTACACCGTGGCCTACCCCTGTACACCACTGGATGCCCTCGGCTACGACTATGCCATCTTGTATCGTGACATCGTCTTGTGTCCCCTTTTGTCACTGTACCTATCACTCCCCGCATGTACTGAATGCGATGTGAGGCACTCCCACTCCATAGAGCAGTCCAACATACTACGACACACCCCCATGCATCTCCATGCCCATCTGCAGACCACTGCTCCATGCTAGATGCTCCTATCCATCCCTGAATGAGATGGCCTAAAGATGTGTTCATATGCGTCGCCCCACATCCAATCTGAATCATCACCTCCACTATCGCATCACCATGCTCTCTGACGAGTGGACCTCCCCTCCAGGTCCTCCCGAAGGGATCGAAGAAGTGAACCTCCCCAGGTGTCAACAACGATGCCACCACTGCTCTGCTACTCTATGTCTCACACATATGTGAAGAATCCCCAACTCCATACAAGGCACTGTCTGGTGGCTTGCCAATGCCACCTCCTCCGACAAACCCCTGCCAGAGTATGTTGATCATATTGAGACCCCATGTATAATTGGCACACCAAGACAACCCAAGGAGTCTGACCAAAAACTGGTTGGCCATTGGTGTTGACCAAAACTCTCCTAGCAAAGGTGCACACTCGACTGCCAGGTCAACTATACCCTCTAGGTCGTAGTTAACCAGTATACCTGGGAAATGATAGGTGGTCCCTCCTAGATCCCAATGCCAGTCGGAGCTTCCAACATCCCCAGTGCCTGGAAACTCTTGTTGAGCTCTACCTGGGTCCACTACCATCTCCATAGACCACTCCATGGGGTACCAACTTAGAATCTCTCGCCACCCAACCTTAAGAGAGTGATCGAATACACGAACTCTTGCACATAGAACAACCCTAGCACGCGGGTGTTGCACCCTGTGCAACTCAGGTCGTCTCATCTCACTATCCTAGTCAATACATACAATCTAACTAGGTAGCTTTGTCTCCCTTTGTCTAATGGGCCAATGTAACCTAACAGTGTTGCCAGCCCCGTCTATGTATGCCTAATGAAGACTGCTCACACTTCAACGTGCACTCTAGATGCACCAGTAGGGAGTCCAACTGCTCCCCAACGTGAGTCAATTTGGTCGTGGATGCGACACAAACTGCTCTCATGCCCTCCAACTCGTCGTTCTATTGCATAATCGCCTCTTGCACTAACGCGGCGTTCCTTTTTAATGCTAGAAGGTCAACTTGAAACTGATGGAACTATCGTGGGCATCTAGCACCTGTAAACTCGGTCAGGGCTCCAGATACCTTAGCAATTGTTGGCATCTCGTCCATGGGTGGCACCCCCTCAACAAATGGCTCTATTCGAGTAGGCTCTATCCTCTCCACCAAGGTGTCAACTGGGGCTATCAAAGAGGTCTCTAATAAAGGTGACTCTTGCGCCACACCGGGTATATTGATGTGCTCGTCACCATCTTGTGGGCTCTCAGCATCATGCTCAACATCCTCCTCAGGCTCTTGATATCTAAAGGCAGGTCTCCACTAGCAAAAGTGCCCCCTGGTCTCACCCTCTAACCGTCTCTGTCCTGCTTGCTCCTTTTCAGGAGATTTGTTGCCCTCATTTGGTCCGCTTTCCCCACATGATGTAAATGGTTGCAATCCCACGACTTGCTCACCTCTAACGTCTTTGTTGTAAGGGTGAGGATGGGTTTGGTCTGTCACCCTCCTCAACTAGGCCAACCTCTCATCGTTCCAATGAATTCTACCCCAGAATTTCTGCATACTGGATTTCCCTTGAGCCATGGGTTTGACTCCAATTTGACTCGTCACTATGCACTCATAGCCAAAGCTTCCATGATCTTTTGGCTAATTTCCCACAGCTAGGCCAAGGTCATGCTCTGATACCACTGTAATGTTTCTAAGGAGGAATACAAGTGATATTAAGCATACAATCTGTTCAACAAATATAAAAACGAAATATATATTAAGCACCCATGGAAATGTTGGAAATAATGAACTGTTGAGCCATTTTATTACTTCTTTGAGGGCAAAATACAATAGATAATAGAGTGGTGCACTTGGGCTTGTCTCAATGGACAAGCATGACCAAACCCAAGTGAGAAATGGGTGAATCGATGGTTGCCTCAACTGCTGCACCAATCTGCATTGCTTTGCTCAGAAAACTACCCTTTCAGCTGACTTCGAATGGATGGAAACACCCTTCCCGTGCTCAGAAAATTACGGAAAATTAACCCTGGCCTCTCCACCAAATACCCAGAATAACCCACTAAGGAATTGGCCAAATGTTGACCTCAAAATTTTGGCCCAAATTCCTTTTAGCTCCTCAAGTCGCTGGCTGAGTTAGGACCCCTATTTGACTCCTTAGGTCTGCCCAGAAAATTTTATAAAATTAGCAGTGTGATCCTTGCCCAAAACCTAGAAAAAACCAGAAAGGGTTTCTCTTGGTTCCAACCTTCAAAAATTGACCCTTCACAGCTTGGCCCTCCTCCAATTTCGAATTTTGTTATTGTGACTGATCTTGTCAATCTCTGCTCTCCCAGCTCCAACAATCCTCCTCAAATGGCCCTCCAAGTGATCTACTTCTCCCAGCCAGCTGCAACTCTACAATTCCTTCCTCAGACGCCCACATGAGCACAGTGATGGCTCTCTGTGCAGGCCCAGGTGACTATAAATCGAACTGCTCCAATGCAACAACCTCTTGCTCCAAAACTCTCTCGGAAGGTTGATCCTCCACTGTAGCTTCAATGCCCAAACTCCCCCAGTAGTTGTTGCCCAGATGAACCCACAAGCAACACTTATGTGTTCCCCTTCTGCATCGTCCAAAAACATGCACTAGCTGTGACAAATGCTGAATGATATGACTGTGAAACTCCACCGGCTCTTCTCCAAGGTAGTACGAATTGCATTCCTAGGGTGGCACTTGAAGTCCACCAAAGCAAAGGTTGAGATCGCTTCTCGGAGACAATCGTGTGCTAAACAACACAGTAACTCGGCTAAGCAGCTCGAGCAACTAAGGTTGAGTTCAATATGTCAAAAGATGAGATGCTGAAATGAGGAGAGTTTCCTTCCTAATATAGATTTCGTGGAGCACTTTTCCCTCCATCGTGGGTCCCTCACTTAACCATTGATTTCCCCTCCTTGCAAATTGAACTAGGGAATGTGTATTCTCCTAGTGTGGGTGGCCACCACGTACAAATTAACCACATCGAAATAACTTCTACTAAGTCTAGCCTCCTAATAAAATCAAATGGGCCCCATCACCTCCAAAATCGACCCCAAAATGTAGAAATTAATCCTGTTCCAAAATAATTTAGGAAGGAACATTACATTTTGCTTCTGGAATATGTTGCTTTGGCATACTTGCCCAAACACATCGTCTGCATGTATCATCATGCTTGGTAGTAAGCATTGGAACCCCCGTAGTAGTTTCCTTAAGCATTCGTAACGACCCATGATGTAAGTGTCCCATCCTTTTATGCCACAACTCATTTAATTCTTTTTCTCCATCGACATTACTACTTATCAGTGCCATAGGAGACTGGAGTTGCAACTTGTATAATTTGTTGCTTCGAGTTCCAATTTGGGTACTCTTTTTCCACTTTGAATGCTTGACATATAGTCTATTACCAATGATGTATACATCATATCCCTTATCTTGTAATTGAGAGACAAAAATCAAATTCATTCCCATACATGACACATGCAGTACATTTGTGGCCCAAAGACTATCTCCTGCTGATGTCTAGAATACAACAGTTCCTTTTCCTATTGGGGTGCACTTCGTCCTGTTAGCCATTGTGATTTGGAAGTTCATCTACTCCTCCTGATAGCTCGAGAAATATTCTCGTTCTCCAGTCATATGAGCTGAAGCCCCACTATCAATTGACCAGTCCTCAGTTGATGCAGAACTTGATGAGCAAGCATACCCCTCTTCGAGCCTGGAAGCTAATTCGGAAATATTCTGATCCCTACTATTCTCCTTGCCCTTTTTCTTTGCTTCCATCTTGCCTGACCCTTGCTCTGATACCATGTAAAAATTTGCTGCAATAATTGATTTTTTTCTCTTATTTATGGTAAGTTATTCACCAATACTTTTGTAAATACCAAAATAAATTCAGTTGCAGAATTCACAAATTAGAACTGAAAATTAAAAGGTAAGAGAAACATCAACATATGAACAATCACATTGATACACTTGTTTTTGGACAATCATCCCTAGAAAAACCCAATGTGGGAAAGCCGGTGCAGCAGATCTGAGGATTCTTATTATTGGCAGTAAATATCTTAATACAATTTTGATGCCCTAGAGAAAAATGGCAATCCGCTCAAAGAAGATAACTGAGAATTCTCTTACACTAATTCTAGAGATTTTTCTCTTTCCCCAGCCCACTGTGCAGTCCTTGCGTGAGCCTACAGCGGCTCTGCGTGATTCCTGCGTGGAGGCTCCCTCTGATTGCATCAACCTGGACTATTGTTGCTTCTGCTGTTGAGAAATCAAGATTTCTCCTACCAATCAACTACTGTGATTCCCGGCACTCCCCAACACTTCTATGCAACCTCCTCTAGATTCTGCGTTGACCTTCTGCGTCAATCTCCTTCAACTGCTGTGCTGTCCCTTCTTGGATCAACACTGGCTCTATTATCCTGCTCCATGTATTCATTGGAACTGGAAATCAATTCCTTCCAGTGCTGCCTTTGATCCTCACTGCTTGATCACTGGTTCAAATTCCTTAGCAAACCCTGCCCTAGGAAAATCGAACTGATTAATCAACTCTCTTTGTGTCCTCAAGCGAACCCCAAGCCTCCATCGTATACTTTTCCTGTTGAGTCTTCAACGGCCGAGATTAAGTCCTTAATCAACGGCTAAGATTAAAACATGACTTGATCCGCCTTCTAGATCATTCTCACCCATATTTTGATTAATACCCATTAATATTTTAATTTCCCTAAGTTTAGACTTAGTAACTCCATTAAAAATATTAATTATTTTAATAAAATACAAGCCAGGTGGAATTTCACCAAACAGTTTCTGGGTTCTTTAGAACTCATGTGCCTTAGTCTCTCCACCAATTTTCAAGGCTAAAGCACTTCTGATGCTACCAAAAACTAACAATCCATGTTTCCGAATAGAATTAACTGGAAATTGGCCACATATAGCAAATTGTTTGACACTGTTGGCTCAGTGAAAAACCTGTGCCTAGATGAATAAGACCTAGACGAAGGTGGTGTTGTCTTTTGATGCTGCTGTTGGACACCACAGATAAATTTCTGCTTTGAAAATTCTACTTTGTCTCCTTATCTGTTGCTGTTGAAAACGCAAGTCAAGAAGGGCTAGAAAAAACTAGGGTTCTTTTAGAGAGATGATGGGCCTAACAAACACATCCTAGTGTTTGTTGTTGGGGCTGACACATTTTTAAAGGAGAAACAAGGTCAGTTTTTATCCTTTTTTATCTAAATTTTTGGACGCCACTGCTTTGGTGACATCATCATCAGCTAGAGATGTTTTTGTACCTATGCATGGAACATGAATCATGTCCTAGTCTTGGGGAAATGTCCCATACGCTAAGGGATGTGTCCCTTAAAGACGTAGACTATGATAGATGTTTCAATTGATGCATGGCATTACCCACTTTTGAACATGATCAAGTCTTCAATGGCATATGCCTCATTTTCTGCAGGCAACTAGTTTTTCAAGGCATCATAAACTAACCTCTTCTTAAAGGACCAACCATGTGAGGTGGGGCCATGTAATTTATGTAATTTTCTATTTTCTATAACAGATGTTGCCTTTGTCTTAGGAAGGTTTAGGATTTTTTCTGCACAAGTTTGTGCTAGTATAGTTTTTAGAGATTGGGTCGTGTGGATGCCTTGAAGGGTATTAACAAATTTAGTTCACTTGCTGAGTTGATTGAGGTTGGAAGGAAATTACTGTATTTACACTTGACCATAACCAACTAGAAACATTCACAGTAAGTTTGTAAAGATGGAGTTGAGAAACCCAATTAATACTTGATCTATTTCATATGCTAGTATTCATCAATTATTTGGGAAGGTGAAGTAGACCATACATGCCACTGTTGTCCATGGCTTATGGGCATGTGGGCATCATGGAAACAATATTCATTAAACACCATCATTGAGATAAGTTGTGCAATCGATCCTTGATGATCATTTTTCACTTGATTTTAAACTTGTGGTAGAATCAATTTTTGAAATGATCTTCTGTGCAGAGATCAATAGCCCATCTTTTGGTTAGACTTATGAAAATGTTGACTCTAATGCTTGAATGAATTAAACCCATCTCCGAAAATTGAGACCTTGAATTTATCTAAAGTTAATGGAGCATAGAAATGCGAGACAGAAGAAGTTGAACACACCTATTCATATGGCATCTTATGCCTTGAAGTCAAAATGGTATCATCTTATAGAAACAAGTAGGAAGCCTCTTTTTGATGATGAGGAGGTGACTGAGGTATTTATGACTGTAGTGTGTTATTTTTTGTAGCATCGGATGTGTTCTAGCCACGAAATTTGGTGGAGAGGCTAGAATACATGTATTCTTCAAAACCCAGAAATCGTTTATGGAAATTCTGCCTAGAGACAACTTAATTAAAATAATTAATCATTTTTTAATATTGCCTAAGTCTAAATTTAGGAAATATGATTAATTAAAGGGTATTAATTGACTCATGGTGAGAATCTTCTAGAAAAATACTTGGATCGGATTCTAGTTAATCTTAGCCATCAATTAAGTTTTAATCGTGGCCGTTGATGTCTCAACGAGAGATCATAAGAAGAAACTCGATGGGGCTTGGAGAAAACACACCAGTAGTTCGATTTCACTGGCAGATCGATTTCCAGAGTAGTAGCGCTGAGTTGCCGAAGAGAGAGCTAGTGAGCTTGAAGTAGTGAGAAAGGGGCAGGGATAGTAAGGCCGGAGGAAGCCTTTTTTAGTTCTAGTGAGTGCACTGCAGAGAGGCAGTAAGTGCCACAGAGAGGCAGCGCAGAGCCGCACAGAGGCAGCACAGTGCTTTAGAGGGGATTCAGTATTTTGCTGGGAAGAAGCAATGATTTAGGGCTAGAAGCTGGAAAGAGAGTTTGGAGGCCAGGAGGATCCATCTTCCAGACACCAATTGATTAGATAGCAAGAGGGAACGCAGTTCTGAGTTGTGAGGATGCAGTACAATGTACGCTGACGCAGAGGCATAAAGAGCATTTCAACTTGAGCCAAGGTTAGTGTCAAATTGCCTGTGGGAGTAAGATTTTTGTCACTAGACTTATTGTCAGTCATTTCTCTATATGGATTGCTAGATTTGAGCATCCATAGTCTTGTACTTAGATTTACTACTGCATAATATTAAAACCCTTAGCTACTGCACTGGTTTTCCCGAGTTGGGTTTTTCCAAGGACTTAGTCCAAAAATAACTGTGTATTTGTGTGTGTAAGTGCATCTATTCTTCCAACATTTTTATTTCTTCCGCAGTATTCCTTTGTGAAGGTTGCAATGTATTTGTTTATATATTTGCCATAGCACACAACAAATAATTTGTTTAATTAAATTAACAAATAGAAGAAATAACATCAGTTGTTGCAATAGGATTCAAGGTTAGCCAAATTTTCACATGGTATCAAAGTGCAGATAATCAACCAGAGAGCACAGTAGCGAAGGAAAAGCGAGTTTCGTTGTTCATTGAGAGGAAGCAAAATCGAAACGCCAGAGGTAGCGCAATCACCTTGGCCAAGAGGTCGAATTTCTTGAGGAGATTCGATTTTTCAGAGTGGGATAGAAAAATTCGATCTCTCCAGATCGAGGGATTCCAGAGGCAGAGGGAGCAGCCAGAATTTTCGCAGAGCAAATCTCCAATTGGACGTAGTGTTTTTGCAGCAATTTGCTAGAGCAGAGCTAGTGTCGGCTGGAGGAAGAGCACACAGCAGAGGGAAAATTTCTCTCAGGGGATCTCGATTTTTAGAGAACTAATTTTTCCAGTTGCAAATTGGCAGTAGTTGTGAGCAGATCTTCTCACTCCAGGAGGAAGTGCGAGTAGCAGATCCAACAACTAAGCAATTGGAAAGAGGGATATTTTCAAGTTTATTTTCTCTAGTTCTGAGTCGCACAGATTTTGCAACTTTGCAGGGATGACCATATGAGATTGCTAGAGGAGGCTGTGCGAGTTAGTGAGAATGCAGATCTAGGTAGCAGATCGATTTCCAGTTGTTGGAGGAAGTGCAAGTTGCAAAGAAAAGAAGAGTCCCAGCTAGGGACTAGGCTCAAAAGGAGATAGTGGGGCACCAGATCCAAGAGGAAGAGTATGAGACTCCAGTGTGCCAGATGGGTAGGATCCTTGAAGAGTCCACCTCATGGATCAATACCTTGCTACGGGAGGCCACAATATTTCAGTAGTGGGATGGATCAGTGGTAGTAGATGCAGTCAGATGCCAGAGTGACAGATGCAGAGTCTAGTTGCAATCAGACGCTGGGGAGCGCAGTGAAAAATTGGCAGCAGTGCAGAGTCAGTGGCAACGCAGATGCCTCAGTGACAACACAGATACTAGTAGCAGTCAGAGACTCGGGCGATAGATGCATCATACTAATCACAATTGATTCAGTATTTTGGATACTTTTCAGTTGTAGTTATTGCAGTTGCAACAGCATCAGATGGAGATGGAGTTGCAGTGCAAATGTAGTGTTGGCAACAGTTCAGTAGGGCCAGAAACATCACAAATGCAACGTATATCCGAGTTTCATAGTAACTGGTGGGCAGTAGTAGCCAAACATCAACAACGTGATAGGAGGTGGTGTAGAGA
>APFE031441395.1:0-24795 GCA_000404065.3 Pinus taeda
AAACTGAGATAGTAAACAAATGTTTGGAAGGATATCTTCGTTGCTTTGTCTCTGATAAACAGACATAATGGGTCAAATGGTTGCCTCTGGCTGAATGGTGGTATAACACATCCTTCCATACAGCAACAAAAATGACCCCATTTATGGAATTTTATGGATATCAGCCACCATCCATCACATCATATTTAAGAGAAAATCCTAAGGTTCAAGCAGTGGAACATCACATCGAACATCAACAACACGTCCTCCAACTCTTAAAAGATAACCTCGTGTTGGCGCAAAATAGAAAGAAACAACAGGTAGATCAACATCGCAGTGAAAGAAGTTATGATGTAGGTGATTGGGTATTCCTATGGCTACAACCATATAAACAAATGTCCTTGAAGCAAGATAAGAAGGATATTAAATTATCACCAAGGTATTATGGTCCGTACAAGGTGTTGCAAAAGATTGGTACTATGGCATACAAATTGGAGCTTCCTGCAGCTTCTCGATTGCACCCAGTTTTCCATGTTTCATGTCTAAATAAGGTTATAGGCAATAAGCTCCCAGTTCAAACAATATTGCCAAAACTTGACAAGGAAGGAAAAATTATATTGGATCCAGAAGCAGTCATAGAAACAAGAACTCGAAAACTACAAAATCAGTCAATTTCAGAGTATCTTATCAAGTGGAAGAACTTATCCGCTGAAGATTCCACATGGGAGGATGAGAATTTTATACAGAAGCATCCAGAACTACTCAAGTGTTGAGGACAACACTTTTTTAAAGAGAGGGGCATGTTGGGTCCCTATAATACTAGTGATTACCCCATTAATATGGTAATTGTACCCCTTATTAATATTGTTGTGCCCCTATTGTCACCATATTGTTATTACTGTGCCCCATAGAATCCCTCTAGTGTTATTTTTGTGGCTTTATATTATTATTGTTAGGTCGCGCTGGTTATGATGTGATCCTTAGACCTCCTTATTAATAGAAAGGAGGTTTTGGGGTCATTGAAAATCATCCAAGAATTTTCATTTATGTAATGTAAAGGAGGTTTCCCCTTCGAAGAGGCTGAATTCTAAGGCGTTGATCTATCTTTTCTATCTTTTTCTTGAGTTGGTTCATAACAATGGTAAATAATAAAAATAATTTTATCATTTCTAAGGTGTTATTAAATTAAACATATGCTTATAATTAGCCACTAATACATATAGGGGGTTTTAAGACAAATTTTGAGTAAATTTTCTTAACTTGAGATGAAGAAAAACTTGTAAATTGTCTTAAACATTGTGAGTGTCTCAAATCATTGTCTCTATAAAGAATAATATAGAACACAAGTATTATTGTTTCATAAGCTACAATTTATACTATATCTACAATTAAATATATATTGCCTTTATAGAGATAATATGTATTTAATCCTGAGGTGGGTGACTACACCTAGAAGGTGAGAGCGAAAATTTTGGGCGGAGAAGAGTGGAAGAGTGGACGACTAGGGTTGCGGTTTTCTGAAGGAGAATTTCTCCATGGACGGTTGCAGAGGAGGGAGCTCCACTCCCTCCTACAAAGAGGCAACGACCACCAAAGGCAAGAAACCTCTAGAATCAGGCAGAAGTAACACTAAGGAAGGAAGAAAAAAAAGGGAAAAGGTAACAGAAAGTATCAAAGCGAAGGAGAATGATGGCACAAAAGGCAAGGAGGAAAATGAAAAAAAATAGGAAATAAAAGACATGAAACAAAAGGGACCGTGCAAACCTAAACCTGAAATCACTCCCAGAGTAGTTTTAAATGACCCAGCGGTGCAGGCGCACAGGGAGCACATGCAGACTTATGCAATCATATGTAAATTCATGGGACTATGGCCCACTGAAAAGGCTTTACAAACATCGATCAGATACCACTGGAAGCCTAAAGGGAGGATTGATCTTCATCTAGGATCCAAGGGTTTCTTCACTGTGGTGTTTGCAAATATTGAAGATAAAGACAGAGTGTTTGAAGGTGGGCCCTACTTCTATGTAGCAGCAGGGCTCTATATGCGGTCGTGGATGATGAACTTCGTACCGGAGTGGGAAAATTTTACTTTAGTCCTGATTTGGGTAACACTCTATTCTCTACCTATGGATTATTGGCGAATAGAATTGCTAACTGCCATAGGCAATAAATTAGGAACGTATGTCAAATCTTCTGAAGCCACAAGGAGGGGAAAATATACCTCTTCTGCTAGAATCTGTGTAGAGATGGATCTACCTGGAGCTCTTCGAAACGAGGTTATATTGGAGGTTTTTGATGAGGAATGGGTGCAGACTGTTGACTATGAGCATATTCGATTTAGATGTCGTAAATGTCATGAACACGGTCACCTTCTAAGAGACTGCCCTCTCAGTAAAGTAGAGAACAAAGTAAACCTAACGCAATGAAAGATACATATAGCTTTCACAAAGTAGTTCACAAAGGAAAAAAGCGGCAAAAAAGGGCCAAAGCAGCATCAAAGTGAAGGACAAAAGGTTAGGCCGAATCAATTCCATGTTCTTGAAGAGGAGGAAGAAATAGTAGTTGAAGATCAAGTAATCAAGAATGGTTATGACAAGCAAGAGAAGGAAGAAGAACATGATTAGGAACAGGTAAATGAAAAACAGAAAGGGATCATGATGAGTGAATCAGAAACGGAAATGGATTAGGAAATGACCCAAAGTGAGATGGAAATGGAGGAAAATGAGCTACAGTGAATTCTTGACAGAGAAAACCTAGATCTAGAAGGGTTCTTGAGTAAGAGAAAAACTGGTGGGGTAGAATCTCTACCACAAGAAGAATGCAATCGAATAAAGCAGTTATTCTTATGGAAAACTAAGGCAAAGGGCTTGGAAGAAGCAAACAACATTGAAAGACAGGGTAACCAAGGAGTGAAAGCAATAAAAACAACTCCAGGGTTAGCAACGAGAAACCTAGGAAAAAAAAGAGGCAGAAAAAAAATAGAATGAACTACTGATGGAATGTGGCAAGCTCATGGTAGAATCAGGTAAGATGAAAGATCTAACTAGATACTCCTTCACCAATCTGTAATTATGAAATTAGCAACTTGGAATATCAGAGGTCTAGGCAGCAAGAGAAACGAAATGCTCCGTCCAAAAGTTAACGTAAATCCATTGTAAGTGGCTCAGCAAATTTGAGTTTCTAGAAGTCAAAGCAGAAAATATAGAAGGGGGTATCCTCACCCTCTGGAATCCCCAAAAAATAGGAATAGTTGATGCGAAGGCATCAAGGAATTATTTATCGGTTGTTATACAGCTTGTAGGATAAAGGGACACTTATCTAGTAACGAATGTTTATGGCCCTCAAAGGTTAGATGACAAAATCAAGTTTATTGATTCCTTGGTAGATCTCCAGACCAGACATGCAGGGCTACCATGGGTTATAGGAGGAGATTTCAATATCATCAGATCTCTCTGAGAGAAAAAAGGGGTTACAAGAGCACTAAATAAAGATTCCTCAGCCTTCCAAATCTTTGCGGAAAACATGAAGCTCGTGGACATAGAGACAAACAATGGTCTATGTACATGGAATAAAAAAAGAGGAGGGGACCCAGGTAGCTTCCAAGCTAGACAGATTCATGATCTCTGAGGATCTCATGCTTCTAGACAAGGAAATAATAGCAGGAATTCTTCCTTTTGGAGGCTCAGATCACTAGCCGATTCAAATGGAGATCAAGGGCATTGGCACCCCAAGAACAAACAGTTTAGGTTTGAAAATATTTGGCTTTCACACCCAGAATTCATAAGCAACATTGGAAAATGGTGGGCAGAGGACTTGCAGATTTAGGGATCAACTATGTTCCTGCTACATAAAAGATTAAAACACATGAAGCTGAAGCTAAAGGATTGGAACAAGAAGGAATTCAGCAATATTTTTAAGAGTAAGAAAATTGTAGAAAACAAAATCCTAGAGCTCAATCAAGCTATAATCAAGGATGGCTTTGATAAAGACAAAAATGATCTAGTAGAGAAACATCATCAAGAATGGGAAATGTTGTGTAAACAAGAGGAAGCTTTTTGGAAACAAAAATCTAGGGTTCTATGGCTAAAAGAAGGAGACCGTAACACTAAATTTTTCCATAGATCCACCATGGCAAAGAGAACTCACAACAGAATCTCTTTGATCAAGGACGAGGATGGCTAGATCCATCAATCCCATGAGGAGATAGAAGCAGTGTTAGTAAAGCACTTTCGTGACATTACCAAGGAAAACCTTTTAGTAAGAGAACCTTTCATCAAGGACTTAATTAAACATATCCCTAAAATGGTCTTTAGAGAGGATAATTGTAATCGCAACAGACCTGCAACTAAAAAGGAGGTCAGTGAGGTCCTCAAGGAAATGAAAAATGGCAAGGCTCCAGGTCCGGATGGATTCAATGTGGATTTCTTCAAAGCCTATCAGAATATTGTAAAAAAGGATATTTTAGAGATAGTCAAAGGTTCCAGGCTGAACAAAACCATTTTGAAAGCTCTCAACACCTCCTTTATCGCCCTTATTCCAAAATAGGATAATGCTCAAATGCCAGAGAGGTATAGGCCCATCGCTTTATGCAATGTGGTTTACAAGATATTTCCAAGGTTGTGGCTAACAGACTCAAACCCCTGCTGCCCTCGCTTGTCTCGGGGGAACAAACTGGTTATGTGGAAGGTAGACAAATTCTGGATAATATAATTCAAGCTCACGAGGTGGTTCACTCATTAACAAGTAATAAGAGAGCGGGTATGATCATGCAACTGGACATAGCCAAAGCATATGACAAAGTGAATTGGATATACATCAATAAAGTTCTCATAGCATTTGGTTTTGATCATAATTGGGTCAAATGGGTCATGGCCCTGGTGACTTCATCCAGCTTTTCAATTTTAGTTAATGGCTCTCCATCTGAACTTTTTCTTCCTTCTAGGGGACTTAGACAGGGAGATCCGCTCTCTCCTTTTCTCTTCATCCTCATGATGGAAGGGATGTGGCGGTCCATTAAACATGCTAGAGTAATGGGAAGAATTCAAGGACTCCATCTTTCAGAGAATGGTCAAGTTCTGACTCATCAACAGTTTGTAGACGATACCATGTTACAAGGAATTCCCGTAGTTAAGGAAGCACTTGCTTACAAACAAATTTTGAATGACTTTGATATGGCATCAGGTATGGAAGTTAATCTTTCCAAATCAAAAATATTTTTCTTTAACACTCATATTGCTATCCAGAGAAACGTCTCCAAAATTCTAGGCTTTCAAAGGCAATCCCTTCCCTCTAAGTATTTGGGTGTTCCTCTAACAGATAAACCCTGATACAAGAGCATATGGGATCCGTTAATAATTAAAATGCAAGACAAGGTCAGGAAATGGACAACCATATCTTTAAATCTAGCTGGTAGACTGGTTCTTACAAAGGTAGTACCCCAAGCTATCCCAATCTTTATGCTATCAGCCCTCCCAGCTCCAATAGGAGTCTTGTAGAAATTTAGAAATATTCAAAGAGATTTTCTTTGGGGCAAAGAGGAAACAAGGAAAAATGGGCATTAGTCTCATGGGAAAAGATGTGTAAACCCATGGACCAAGGAGGCCTAGGTTTGGATAATCTTGAGATTCTCAGCAAGGCTCTAGGGGCCAAACTTTGGTGGAGGTGCGTTAAGGATCCTAAAGCTCAATGGGCAAGCATTTGGAAGGAAAAATATGCCAATGCCTAGCCTACTTCTGATATCATACGAACATCTGGAGTTGTGAAAGGCTCTCCCATATGAAACAAGGCCTGGGAGAATAGAGGAGTGGTTCAAAAAAAGAGTTTCTGGGAAATCAGAGAGGGTGGTCTGACACTTTTCTGGGAGGACAAATGGCAACAAGAACCTAATTTACAGAGGGAGGAATTTTTGGGCCCCAAGCATGAGACAGACAAACAAGGATTAATAAAGGTTAAATACTTTTGGGAGCATTCACAGAACACGGGAAAATGGAGAACATGGAAAAAAATAGATGGCAGAGAGGATAGAACCCTCAATAGTAAAGCAAAGTCCCTTAAGAGGATGTTGGATCAGAGGCTGATTTTAGTAACTGAAGGGCAGGACCAACTAAGATGGGGTAACAACAAAGAGGGCAACTTTAATATCAAGGAAGCAAAAGGTATTCTCCTTGATATGGAATCTCAAGCTCCAAATAAAACTTGGTAGAAGCTATGGAGGCACAAAGGCTGGATGAAAATCAAACTCTTTATGTGGTTGGTTCACCACAGGAAAATATTAACCTGGGACAACATTAAAAAAAGGGGTATGCGGGGACCCTCCAGATACTAGCTCTGTGAAGCACAAGAGGAGACTATGGAACATTTTCTCAATTGATGCACTTTCACTGCCAGGTTATGGGATTTTTTTACCAACATCTTCAATCAGTCTGATAGAGACAAAGAAAGTATCACTAACAGTCTAAACAACTGGAGGAATAACTTTTCGGATTATGAAGTTCTCAACGTTTCCTGGGCTCTCTTGCCAAGTTTCATTATATGGAATGTGTGGAAAGAAAGAAACAAAAGAAAGAAAGAAACAAAAGAATATTCAAACAGGAAAAGAATTCCTCTCTCCGCCTGGTAGAGCTGATCTTAAAACAACTTAAGGAGACAGTCGGTACCACAGTTAGGAATCTCCCCAAAAGTCCTCCCTTTGAAGAAGAGTTAAGTATTCTCAGGTAGTTATGCATGTAGGGGCTTATTCCACAAGGCCAAGACAAGAAAATAATCATGAGAGAAAAGCTTGAAGAGTTCTGGTATCCTCCCCCAGAAGGTTTTTTAAAGTATAACATCGATGGAGCTTCTAAAGGCAACCCAGGGAAGGTTGGCTTTGGGGGAGTTCTTAGGGATGATACAGGTAGAATAATCTCCCTCTTCCATGGACACTTAGGAAAAGCCACCAACATGGAAAAACTAATGGCTTTGGAACAATGCTTAGAACTTTTGATACAAGACAATTGCCAAAATGTCATAATAGAAGTTGATTCAAAGTTAGTCATCAACGAAGCCAAGAGAATCAGTAGTGAAACAGGGCCGAAAAAGGTTACAAAACGTTGGAGGTTAACTCGGGTCCTCCATAAAATTTAGGTACATCTACATGAATTGCGCACTCTCAGATTCATACATGTGCGGAGAAAGGCCAACAAATTGGCAGACATTCTAGCCAACCAAGGTGTCAATTGTAGGGATAGTGCAATTTTAATGGAGAGGAACGCAATGTCCTAGAACAACTTGAGAAAACTCTGCCATATCCAGGCGGAGGAGGATAAAAATGTGTATAGGAGCAAAACCAAAGAATCCAACTCGTAATGGATAGACATCATAAGGTTTGACAACTTTGGACGGAGAGGTTTATGATGGAAGGCGAGCCAGGGTTGGCCTTAGCAGTCATGGTGACCACAATCCGGAAAATTCCCAACGTAGGGAGAAAGGTTTTCTCAGACCGAAGGAATGTTAGACGTAACAAGCGAAGGCATCAATTTAAGCAACAACATCACCCAAGTTTTCAGTGGCAGAAGTCAAAACAACTACCAGAGTGGTTTTGGTGCGACTACACCCCTTTCATGAAAAAGGTGGTTTCGAAAATTTGGCAGCGAAGCCAAATAGCGCATGACACGTGGATGAGGGCCCGGTCTAAAAACCACCCTCATCGCACTCTAAAGTTTGACGACATCAATCACGTGATATTCGACTCAGACGTCCAATGGAGTAAGGTAGATCAATGCTCTAGATCGAGTGAGCAGTTTGGTGGGGCCCGAGGGTTAATCTTCTTACCTCCTCATGGTGTGATGTATACCTCGGCCGTTAGATCAAAAGAGAAGAATGAACGACAGCGATTGAAAGATAGGAAGGGTTGGGCGCGTGGTTACATATGGGCTCATAGGACCTGAGACGCCCGATGGTTTCACGTGTTTGTAATCAAAAAGGGTTGGGTAGGTACTTTTTGGTAAACTGAGGGATAGGCTTCAGATGGGCATTTTCCTTTTTGCCTATGTCCACAAAGGGTGATGGAGTTTGTACATATTGTAATTTTTGTTTGATTCAATGATAAGAAGGCACGACTCTTACATAAGCAAAAAAATATGTATTTAATCCTAGTTATTGTCTCTATAGGGACAATATGTCTTTAATCCTAATTGTTATCTCTCTAGAGATAATAAAAATTCTCTTTAGAAATAAATATATAATCAACTATATTAATATATGATGAACTCATAATCAACTACGGAAACGGGGGAAGACGACGGAACGATGGCGGTTTAGGGTTTTGTCAGACCCTGCAATGGAAGACCTACTCAGACCACGACGCCTCTGCAACAGTTTATCGGCAACATTGGAAATAATATACGACAATGAATAGAGTATTCATCATGGATAACCTCTAAGGGGGGACACGGTGCCTCCCCCCAGTGATCAGGGAGAACCTCAAATTCAAACTAGAAATGATCAGACCACCAATCGAACAAACTGGCAAACCAGAACAATCAAGGAAAACACAAAAATCCACAGGAAGAAACAGACACAAATCAGAATGCACAGAAAGCTAATGCAAGAATGGTGAGGTTCCGAAAGCAATCTCAGCAACCTGCAAACCTATTGCAGCAGAAAGACCAAAGATTAAACTACCAAGTCAAAGAATCAATACCAAAATTTAGTTCATGAAGGATCATGCATTAATCGTGAAATTTATCGGCTTCTGGCCCACAGAGAAAGCCCTGCATAGTTGGATCGTAGCCAAATGGAAACCAAAAGGGAACATCACCTTGCAGCTGGGACCAAAGGGCTTCTTCACGGCGGTCTTCAACTGTATAGAATACCGGAATAGGGTAATCGATGGAGGACCCTACTTCTTCAATGCTGCTGGTCTATACCTGAGAGATTGGATTGAGAGATTCAACCCGGACAAAGAGGATCTAAGTTGGGCACCAGTTTGGATCCGTCTTTACTCCCTTCCACTGGAATATTGGGATGAAGATTCACTGAAAGACATTGGAGATGGACTGGGGGAGTTCATTAAAATTACGGAGGAGACAAAACTCAGAAGATATACATCCTATGCCCACATTTGTGTCTATATGCATATAAGAAAAGCTCTTTTGGATACGATAAGTCTATATCATGATGATTTTGAGTGGATTCAGTCAATAGATTACGAACATGTTCCATTCAGATGCAGAAAACGTCATGCCCATGTCCATCTCTTTCGTGATTTCTCGCTAAATGTGAAACCCCCAACTTATACCTCCTCAGAGAAACCTAATTCTGAGAGTTTCACCAAGGTAAACAATCGCAAAAAGAACTACAAAAAACCTGCATCAAACCCTAAAAATCCTTCTTCCAATACCTTAATGCCATCCACCAGTAACAACTTTGACATTATAGCTCAACCTGCTCCAATAGACCCTAAGTCCCCCTTGCCCTCCAAAGAGCCTCTCAAGGTAACCTCTAAAGTCAACCCCACAAGCTTAGGGAAAACTCAAAAGCCCTTGCAATCCAAAGATCTCACCACCTCCACGCCCAGTATGACTCCGATCTGGAAACCTCATGGCATGGATGTTGACATTTTTCAGCAAGAGACCACTGCTTCAACAGACTTCGTGGCGAAAGCAATGAGGCCAAGCACATGGAAGAAGAGCCTAAAAGTATAGACATAGGAGATCTGGACATATTCGGCCTAGAGAAAGCTTGCAGGAAAAAATAATTTGACAAAATCCCAAAAATACAACTAGAAAGCCTGGAAGTTATCATTTCCAGAGCACATCAGCAAAGATCTCTAGGTATTCAACCTGAAGGTCAATGGGATGGGAAAAATATTCCTAAAGACACTAAGAAACGAGGGATAAAGACAGACCTTCAAAGAACCATCTGCATTGGGGAAATGCTGGTGGAGTTAGGAAGATATTCCAAGCTTACAAAGTACTACAGTCCTCTACCCAATACTTAAATATGAAGCTCACATCTTGGAATATAAGAGGGCTAAACAGCCCTGGAAAATACATAATGATCAAAAACATGATTCAGCAAGAGAAACCCCAAATTTTCTTCATGTAAGAAACAAAATGTAATTCTACCACACTTGGCCAAACTCTTGCCAAAGCATGGCTAAGCAGTCAAACAGTAGCAGTGGATGCCTTAGGAGCCTCAGGAGGACTAGCAATAGCCTAGGATGAGTGAGCTATCACGCTTACTAACATCCATGCAAGTCATCATTTCATTCAAGCCACTTTTCATATAATAGGGACAAATGTGCATGGTCACCTCACCAATGTCTATTTCCCCCAGGAAGCAGTGAATAAGTTAGCCATTATGAATACATTAACTCTGATCAACTCCACCAGAATACATCTGCTCTGGATAATAGGAGGAGACTTCAATATGATTACTAAACTGGAAGAAAAAAGTGGAGGCAGGAACAAACTGGACAGTGAAAGTACCCATTTAAGGAATTTCATACAAAACAACTAGCTTATTCATATGCCATTCAATAATGCTATCTACACATGGAACAATAAAAGAACTGGTACCCAACAAATCGCCTCCCGACTAGACAAATTTCTGCTTTCAAACAATTCCATTCATCTTGGAGGAGATCTTTCAGCCTCGATCTTACCTCTTTCTGGCTCAGATCGTTGGCCTATTTCGCTCCAATGGAAAAGACTCGGGAATAGCACTCAAAGACATTTTCATTTTGAAGCCTTCTGGCTGATGCATCCAGACTTCAACAATCTGATACATATAGCATGGAAATGCTTCAGTCCCCCGGAAGGTTCAAAAATGTATCAATGCCAACAAAAACTAAAACATCTCAAAAATAACATCAAGCATTGGAATCAACTAACCTTTGGCAATATCTTTCGAGCTCAAAATTTTCTTGCTCAGGAAATGAAAATAATCCAACAAACAATAATTACTGAAGGAAGAACTGAAGCCCTCTCAGAGCAGGAAAAGCTCCTTCAAATTCAAATAGAAGAAAGAGAAAAGCAAGAGGAGATACTCTGGAAACAAAAATCTAGAGTCAGATGGCTTAAGGAGGGAGAGCGAAATATGAAATTTTTTCATCGCACCACCATACAGTGAAGAATGTACAACAATATCACTCATATTCAGAATCAGCAAGGAGTATGTTTGGAAAACCATGAGGAAATAGAACAATAGCTTCTTACATATTTCAAACGAGTGCATCAAGAACCACAATTCAACCGACAGCCAGCTATAGAGAATATTATATAGAAAATTTGAGAATTATAATAAAAGAACACAATCAGCTTCTCCTTTGTCCGATATCTCTACAAGAAGTCGATTCTGCTATGTGACAGCTCAAGGAAGGAAAGGCACCTGGTCCAGATGGATTTACCTCAAAATTCTTTCATAACTTCTGGAATCTCATCAAAGAGGAGGTCTGGCAGGTAGTTGAAGAATCTCGGACTATACGTTGGATGCTTTCCTCTTTGAACACGACTGTTATTGCCTTATCCCCAAAGAAGAGCAATCTCTAACTTCGGACAAATTCATGCCTATCGCTCTCTATAATGTCATATAGAAAATCATATCTAAGTTATCGCCTCTCGCCTGAAGCCGCTGCTACCTATGCTCATCTCGCCAGAACAATCGTGATATGTGGAAAGGAGGCAAATCACAGATGGCATCATTCTCACCCATGAGATCATACACTCCCTGAAGCAGCTCAAAAAAGCAGATATGCTCCTTAAAATTGAACTTTCAAAAGATTTTGATAAGTTAAGTTGGACTTTCATTCAAAAGATGCTGACTACCTTTGGCTTCTCCCCTCCATGGGTTAGATAAGTTATGAGTCTTATATCCTCTACTCTTTTCTCCATTCTAGTTAATGGCATACCTCCCACCCCCTTTCCTCCCTCTAGAGGCATCCGACAAGAAGATCCTCTTTCCCCCTTTCTTTTTGTCTTAATGGTGGAAGGGCTAGGTAGAAGTATCAAAAATCCTCTTCAATCACAACAACTCAGAGGTATTTCCTTCCCCAATACCCCTGCTTTTACCTACCAACAATTTGTGGACAATAACATGCTGTTTGGACATCCCTCGGTTCAAGAAGCCCTTAAAATAAAATCCCTTCTGAATGAGATCTCTGAAGCCTCTGGTGCTAGCATTAATAATGTTAAATCCCAAATCTTTTTCTTTCATACCCCTTACATCACTCAATCTTCTATAGCTCGAATTTTTGAATTCTCGGTTGCCTCTCTCCCTTCTAAATATCTAGATGCACCCATGACTGACTCTGCATTAGAGCACTCCTCCTGGAAATTACTCCTAGAAAAATTGGAAGCTCGCCTTTTCTCCTGGACTTATAGAGCCCTCAATATGGCCAGTTGTCTAGTATTAGTCAAAGTTGTCCTGCAATCCACGCCTCTTTATATTTTCTCTGTTTTGGCAGCACCAAAATGGGTGCTTAAGAAAATCAAAAATCTACAACGAATTTTTTTACAGGTATCCTCGGGACATAATAGAAAATGGGCACTAGTCAAGTGGGCTACCATTTGCCTTCCAAAAATTTCTGGGGGCACTGGGATCCGAGATCCTCAACATAGCAATGCATTCATGGGAGCAAGATTATGGTAGAAATGGATTTCTGCTCCGCAGACACCCTGGGCCATCCTCTGGACTGCCAAATGTGCAAACAACTAACCGACATATGAGTTAATTCTACTAAAAGGTTCCTTAATTTGGAATGCGGCCAATCAGCACAAAGCTATAATCTAACAGCATAGTTTATGGGAAATGAGGGACGACAACAATGCACGTTTTTGGGATGACTCTTGGCACCAGAGACCCAAACTGAGCGACCTGATTAGACCTCACCAAACATAGGAATGGGAGGAGCATCAAATAGATAAAGTTATCTAGCATTGGATTCCTACTCTCAATCAGGGATATAGACAATGGATAAGCACGACTCACGTCATCAGGTAAGGAACAAAGTCTATTCATAATAATTTGGAGACAAAGCTTATCAATAGGAAAATAATTTTTATAACAAGAAGGACATAATACGATGGGGCTATAATGCACGTGGAACTTTTACCACTCAAGAGGCATACAAACTAATAATTGGCAAGCAAACAATCAAGGATCCTCTCTGGGACAAAGTATGGTCCCCCAACATTTGGCCCAAAGTTTCTATTTTCCTTTGGTTGTTATGTCAAAAAAAATACTCACTTGGGACAATCTAAGGAAAAAAAGTTTCCATGGGCCCTCCATATTCCCTAAATGTAAACAACAGGAAGAAATCATCTAGCACCTCATGAACTCTTGCAATTTGGCAAATAGACTTTGGGGAAAAGCAAGTTTTATATGCCAAAAAGAAGGAAGAATTAAAGATGATATTACCAACACCATTCGTAGCTGGGCAATCAATCCATACAAGAGAAAACTATTAAATTCTTTGTGGAAAATCATCCCAGGCCTTCTTATGTGGTTTATATGGAAAGAAAGGAATCGCCGCATCTTCAAAGATCAATGTACACCATTAGAAGTCCCATGAAGTAGCTTTTGCAACAACCTTTAGGAAACTTTAATGCTCCAAACTTGGAATGAAGAGGACTTTCCTTCCCTTCCACAAGAGTAGAATATATGGACAAACTGGAATCTTCGGATGAACTAGGTACAGGAAAAACATAGTAAATCCTCTTTACATCACAATATTCCAAACAAATGGATCCCCCTGCCACAAAATATGATACAATTAAACTTCGATGGAGCCTCCAAAGGTAACCCAGGCAGAGCAAGATATGGAGGAATATTCAGGGATCACAAAGGCAAACCTCTTTTAATTTTCCTAAGCTCAATTGGATGGGATACGAACAATTCTGCTAAGCTAGAGGGGCTATGGCAAGGGCTTCTTTTAGCTCAATGACACAACTTCTTCCCCTTAGTAATCGAAGGCAACTCTCACATTCTTATTAATATGGCTAATCAGATCTGGCAGGGGACCGCGACATACAAAGTGGTCAACAGTTGGAGATTGGAAAAAAGATTAGAGCTCATAGATCAATGGCTCACCACTAACAGAGTAGTCACTTTCAAACACATCAAAAGAGAAGGAAACAAAGTGGCTAATCTCCTGGAAAATTTGGGGGTGGACAGAGATTGGACTCTACATACAGGTTCGCTCAACATAACCAACAATGCTTCCCAACTACAGGGATATAGTGAACTAGTACAAAGTGAAGAGGCACACCCAGATGTGAGTGATTAAATTGACGTTAATGCAGATTAGAAAGAAGGACAGAAGGCGGCCAGGTCGCATGGCCACCCGCATCCCCTTCCATGCCAATTTATGGCAAGCCACAGTTGGCCTGCAGGCACCATTACTTGGGTGCTCAAGTCGAGGCATTCGTAGCAGGCATAAGGCCATGGCTTCTGCAAGCCATAACCCATTCATCCCATCCCCGCTAAACTGCTCTTGACACCCTCATGCTGCGGAGCCGATCTCGCACAAAATTACAGGGAGGAACTGTTGGATCCTCAAATGTATTGATTTGGGGAACGGTTTCCATTTCTCCCAAACCACTCACTGTGCTCTAAATTCTGCCCAAAATTCCTCTACATCTCTTCTAAATAGCCTCCTCAATTCCAGAGTAAACTCTGCCTCCCCTACTGCAATCACTGATAACAACACAGTCATTTTGGCCCAAACCAACAACCATCAACTAGTCATGCCACATACTTGCCATCGAATGCGTAACAGAAGAGGTGGTAGCCGCGGTGGAAGCATTCGCCTCCCCTCAATGCCCACCCCTGAACAAGCAACTCCTTCCTCATCCCCTTCTACTATTCATTCCAGAGGTCATTTCTCTAGTAGACACCCTGACACGTGCAGTGGCAAAGGTCGGGCATAGGCCCATGGTGCCAGAAGAATGAATGCTGCTACCCAAACGGACAACCTCCCTACCCACCCCACCCCTCTCACCACACGACCCACTTTCGCTTTCACAGTATGTTGCATCATCCCAATATCATTGCCACTATCATAGTGACCTTCAGTGAGGAAATCAGTCCACAGGATGAGCAAGATGCTCAAACCCGCAAACCTAGACCAGAGAAAGGGAACAACATCAAGCAACAGAAGGCGGATAAGACGAACAAGGATGGTTGTGAACCAGAGAAAGGAAACAACAACAAGTAGCAGACGATAGAGAAGACGAGAAAGGCTGGTCATGGCAGCATTCTGCATGGCAAGGATATGGCTAAAGGAAAGCATACAATTGAAGGCAGTTCGGGTGCCACCCAAGCAGTTGGTGGCATCCCGAGTGGCACATCAGGCAAGCATGCAGTCAAGGGCAGTTCAGCCGATTCGCAAGTAGTCGGTGGCATCCCGCGTGGCACGTCAGCAGAGGATGATGACTGGTATGAGTACGCATGTCGCATTGTGGAGGAGCCTCCACCAGACGAGACCTAGGGGGCCAAGTTCCCAGGTTTCGATTCGCCACTCTCTTGTTGTTTCATGGGTTGGTTTCATGGGGTTTTTTCTCTACTTTTTTTTCAAACCATGTGGCTCGTTTTGATTGGTTTTGATTTAGGACCCCTGTGTGGGCCTTTTTAGGTTAAGAATTGAGACCCCTGTGTGGGCATTTAACAATGGGTTCACTCGGACTGGTTTCCCCTTAGTAGGCAGTTGAGTTTTGTCTTCTTGATTAAATTTTGACATAACTTTGTTCAGCACCACAGAGACGGAGCCTCGCTGCATTTTTAATTTTGTTTTTTCAATAGAATAGTATTACTTAGAAAAAAATATATATAATGTGAATATTTTTGTTCTTTCAATAATTAATTAATGTTAGGGTAGGATGGAATCAAACCACCAACCTCTTACTTACAAAGAAAGTGATCTTCCATTGAGTTAGCATGCTTTAAAAACTATGTTATCTTGATAAAAAAAAAATGATATAAATCATTTACCCAAAATGTACCATCATATTAGTGAAGAAAATTTGCGTTACATGTTACTACATGAGGAATTTCAGACAAAAGAGAAAAACATTTCATGGTACTAACTACATATCATTTCCTCAACTCCTTTCTCGTAAATTTCTCAGGACGTATATGGAAATACTTTTCCAAAAAAATGAAATAACAAGAACTGGAGTGTGAAATGCAACTTTCTATTTGTTATCTTTAAAATTTTACACAATGAACAATTGCACATAAAATATTTTTCACATTGGTTGAATTTACAACCAATATATGGAAAACTTTCTAATGTTTTTCTCACTCCATGGTGTCTCACTCCATGGTGTCTCACTCCATGGTGTCTGGAATTAAGAGATCCCTCCCTAAACACTATTATTAGCTCATTTTTATTACAAAAACATCATTGAATCTAAACAAAAACCCTTCTTCAAGATGACAAACTTCAAGAAAAAAAGACCATCTTACATATTTCTTCAAGTTGGAAAGGCTTCTAATATATTCTCATATAGATGCTAAAAGGTCTTGTAAAGACCCATGAGAATGGAGCACCTAAAATATAGAATCAATATTTGTAGTTACGGTTATACGAAATAAATTTGAATACGCGTATGTTCATATACATACCTCCCGTCACTAAGGAGATCACATAGCTTGCAACCATATATCTCAAAGAAACTAATCCATAAGCGAAACCATTTTTCAATTCAAAATCCTTTGTTCATTAAATTAAGCATTTCCTCTTATGCTCTTAGTGGCAAAGCCTCCATCATAAATGTTTTTCCATCACCTGAAAGGATAAAAAATCAATAAATTAACCATTAGTAACTACATGAGTACAAACAAAACTATTAGCATAAGTACATGTTTTTGTACATACCATATTTGGAATAAAGTTAAAATCAAAGTGTCGTGGGTGTAGTATGGATACTAGATACATAAAAAGTGGTATTAGAGAATAGTTATAAGTTTAGGATATGGTTGCAATTAATTGGATTTTTGAAATAAGGATAACTTTAGGGCCTAAACCATGGTAAAAAAGAGAAATAAGGGCCTTACATAGGAAAATGAACCCTCTAGGTCCTAAGCATTGTGAATAAGGCATCCCACCATGAATAATACCCTTTCCTTGGGGTCTTTGATCCCCAAATGGTATTCTAGGTACTATTAGGTAGTTTTGCATAAAAAAGATGGGTTAGGGACATTGAGTGTTCCTAAGAGAGGAAAATAGTCTTCATGATTAAGCATTGTGAATAAGGCATACCACCATGAATAATAGCCTTTCTTTGGGGTCTTTGATCCCCAAATGGTATTCTAGGTACTATTAGGCAGTTTTGCATAAAAAAATGGGTTAGGGACATTGAGTGTTCCTAAGAGAGGAAAATAGTCTTCATAATAGATATTTTCTTCGCATACATGTAAAGGTAAGGGAGTTTTTGCATGATATGAATTTTTGTACTAAAAACACCTATGCATTCTTATTAGCTTAAATTCATATTAAATTTGAATATTAAAAACTAAAAGGGATAACATAGTTAGATCTATAATTTTTTTATCATTTACTTCCATGCCATGCATTAGTTCCTTCATATTAAAATGTTTACACACTAACAACTTTGATACCTCTAGATGCTTGAAAGATTTGGTTTTAAGATGGGTCTATTAAACCTCAGAATTACCCTCTCCTTGACAGTTTTCTCACTTTTTCCCCTCACTTTCTCATAAGATTACAGACCCCAATCAATGATAAATGCTAAGTTTTGTCTTAAGGAAACCATTAAAATGATTGCCATATTATATTTTCATGTTCTTGCTACTTGAGTAGATTTTTTCAATTTAGCTACAGAAGGCGGCCTATTCTATAACTAACTGTGGATTCGGTAGCTACTTTCATGGTTTGGCAGATTCTAGGTGTCAAATGAAGAATTAGGCCACATAGGCATTTCTAGAATCATCTCCACATGGATTCCATCCTATTCACTCGGTCTAAATCGACAAAAAAGAAAGCCTAGGATCATGGTCAAAGATGGAGTCAAAATACGTTATCCGAAAGCAGTAGGACTCTTGATTTGCTCTTTCGTAGGAAATCAAGAGTCCAACAGTCCTATTGCAAATCTAATTCGTATTAGCCACCTGTAGCAAGTTTATCTCACAAATAGTTATGTTATTTTCCTTTAAATATCAGTTACATAGAACTGAGAAACAATTCATAAATTAAGTGTTAAATTCAGGCTTTTTGCTTATACTCTGTATACAGACTTTATTTTATCATAATATAAAGTTCCTGTAGTGAATGATTGGTTAAGAGCATCTTTAACCAGCCAGCAGTCTAGCCAAATAAGTTGCAAAGGGCCCCTACACTAGAGGCTGTTTTTATTGTTGTTTTTAGTTCAATTTGCATTACTCTGTTTTCAACAAATCTGTTTTCTAATTAGGATAATATTTCATTCTAGTTTTTGATCAATAGCATAGTGATAATTCACAACTGTGCAGCCTTGTTCTTCTAAGATATTTGATGGAGAAAAATAACTCTGTTTCCAAATTGAATTAAGATTGAAGTGATAAGAATACATAGTTGCTTAGTTTTTCTTATTGTTTTGTCGACAGAATTGTCAATTAACTGTCTTAATGGATGTTTTCAAAATCCATTTCAAGATGATGATGATCCTAAACTAAATGGTTAAATGTCTAATTCATACAATGATTGAAATTACTCAGTACATTGTTATTAGCTTCATAGGAACTTAGGACTTAAGGCATAATTGACTTCTTATGCAGCACTTCAAGAGGTTAATGTTTCACATTTGAATTTTGGAGAAAGCCAAAAATACATTAGTTGTTTACAATTAGTTTTACATGCTTTCACCTTGTTTCTCTTATATTCTCACTTAGTTACATACTCTACTTATTTTTCTAGGACGTTAAAGTACAGACAGTTGCTTATACTCCATCTCAAGAAGATCATACTTCATAATTGAATACTAAAGTAACCAGAAGTACTTTAATTGATTTCATTTTCTATCTTTACTTAAAACAAACACTGCAATTTCATTTTTGGTTTTAAGAATTAGATCCATGGATTAGGACTAACGATAAGATAAGATAGATGCTTTGTTTTCCAAATTAGGTTCTAACTAGCCAATAGTTTTCTATTTAGAGAATTAAATTAACTTAGGAAGATTTCTTTAGATTCACTTAAATATTCTCATAGTTTTAGGTTGAACATTCTTAGATATCAAAGAACAAAAACCCCCCAAAACAACATAATATACAAAACAACGAAGTAAGGAAAGGTTAACTAAACACATATAGTGGACCACACTTCATCAGTTTACAAGTCTCGGTTGATAATTTATGCAAGCAATTTACGACACTAAATTGACTAATCATGATCTTAGATGATTTTTTTTAAAATGTTGTTAACATACATATGTGTGTATGTAGTTATTAATTTTTTTTATTTAATTTAATTTAATATTGTTTAAGATTGAGTTGAGCTGTATATTTTTTTTAATGTAGCAATACGTTTATTGTTTGTTCTTCACAACTTCTATTCATATTACATTTTAAATGTATGAAATGTTTTGCATAATATGAAATTATATTGTTATTAACTAGCTCATATTCATCTCAAACTTGAATCTATCAAGCACCTAAAGAGACCAATCTTTTAAAATGTAATCTTTTCATCATTTAATTCCATGTTGTGTATTAATTCCTTCATATTAATATAATTTACACACTAGCAAACTCTATGCCTCTAAATGCTAACCTAAAGAGACCAATCTTTTAAAATGTAATCTTTTCATCATTTGATTCCATGTTGTGTATTAATTCCTTCATATTAATAAAATTTACACACTAACAAACTCTATACCTCTAAATGCTTGATATATCTAGGTTTAAGATGTATGGATATAGGTTTAATATGTTTTAGATGTTGTCACATAGATATCTATTTATGCATGTGATTTATTTATTTTTTTAATTTAATTTAGTGCCATCTAAGATGTAATTGACTTGTATTTTTTAATTTTTTAATGTAGCATTATATTCATTGGTTTGTTCATGACAAATTCTATACCCTATACTACATTGTAAAGGTGAATGAAATTTTGCATGATATGAAATTATATTATTATTAACTAGTGTAGATCCATCTTAAAATTGAATCTATCAATCACTTTAAGGGATCAAATTTCTTTAAATGTTCTCTCTCACCAAAACACACTATATAATATAATTTTAAGATGGGATTAATTTGTATTTTTCTAATTTTTTTAATGTAGCAATATATTCATTAATTGTTTCATCCCCTTTCTAACCACACGTAGATGTATTTTTCTCTTCTTAATGTAGTAATGTGTGCACATTATTATTACTTATAAGTCTATATAAATTAAAAATAAATGATGAGAATATTTTTTTCTTCATGTGTTAAAAGAATTAATTACTTTGATAAATTTTCATTTAGTTATTTGTTTATTTTTTCAATTTTAAAAAATGACTTCTTATTTTGATAAATTTTAAAATATAATTTTTCTTTAATTCTTTTTTTATATTATCCCTCATTTCTTAAATTTTACCTATTTAATTTTTTTTCTTTTCACATTGTTGGTTTTATACTTTAAATATTCTTTTTTTTTTCTCATTTCTTAAATTTTACCTATTTAATTTTATTTCCTTTTCACATGGTTGGTTTTATACTTTTTACTATTTTATAATTTTGTTGGTGTTTTTTCTACTTTCTTCTCTGGTATTAAGAGCTTTTTCACATGGTTGGTTTCATCCTTTTTACTATTTTATAATTTTGTTGGTTTTTTCTACTTTCTTCTCTAGTATTAAGAGCTCTTTGAGCTTTTTAAGGATGAAATTATATAATCTATTAAGATAGTGTATGATTAGCTTTTTTAGAATTTTTAATTCATTTCAATCTTGGTGATATGTATTTAGATATTATTGTAGTTAATTAAAATCATATAATGTATAATTGGACAAGAAACTCTATTAAGTGGACAATAGGGCAAATATAATAAGAAAACCTTTTCATGTAAGTTTATATATTACTATATAAAGATGATTAATAATTTGAAATGGTCCTCCTTGAATGAAGAATTCATAAAAGTGAAATATCATACATAAATGTGTGTTATAATCATACTTTCACAAAGCGCTGAAGTATACCATAAAACTATAAAGTGATTCAAAAAACACTTACTACTATGAATTAAATCCCTTGTTCCAAATAAAGTTATAATAAATTTTATTAATTGAAGGAATATTTGAAAAAGAAAGTCCAATGAATCACATTGGACCCTTCAATAATAGAAAATAGAAGATATAAGTTCTACAAAACAAATTTCGTTGTACACTCCACTGCTTGTACAAGCATTAGAAAAATTACAGAATCTAGTAGCTAATGACTGAGCGAAGAGACTGGAGATGGAGCCGAAGTGGGAGGAATTGTTATATCGCCAAAACCAATTGTTGTGGAAGCAATAACAAATTATGTAACCTCACTTATCATCCCACGGTCTCTAGTTCTGTGAACCTCACACAGGTGGGCACAAGTAGACACCAGAAATTATATATCTATATGAATCAATCATGGGTTGAATTCAGGTGTAAAAGCCATACATATATTCATGGTTACAGGTATGTCTCATGTAGGATATCCAGTGAATATAATATTTTACCTCTGCTACAATATAGGGTACATGAATAGGATAATGAAGAATAATAAGTACCTTCTCTAGCCACAATATTGAAATAGAGGTCAATGATGTTGGCACAATTGTTGTAGCAACCAGGGAGGCATAAATTCTTTGGGAAGCCACTTGCTATAGAATCCGTCCGCTACCCACTACCATCCTCTCCACCATGTACACGTTCATGCATTCACCCGGAGCGAGCATGGGAGGGCATGTAGCGCGCTCAAATTTCAAATTTTGAAATTCACATAAAGATTGTGCTGCGAACTTGCTTTAATTGAGTTGGCCTGGAAGAATAGTGGTGGCAACTTCTGTTTGTTGTCAGACCTTCGAAGATGTAAACTCACAGGGAAAATGAAGTTGTCGGGAAATCAAGGGACACGGTAATTATTTCCATGCTATGTATGACCATCACCCATAGAAACGTCCCATCCATCTCCAAAAATTCGCACTATAGACTACTCCAAAGTCAAATAGGTTTGGCCTAATGACATTGGAAAGATGGAGCTATCGGAAAATGAATGGTCCATGAATTAGCATGCATGGACATGGTATCATGGACGTTAATAATCGGTATCTGCATTAATTAGACTAAATCGTGGAGCTTCGGGAGTTGGAATGATAAAATCACCTAAAAATGTATGGACATGTGTAATTATATATCCTATGGTATGGCATGGTGTGTTGCAATTAAGCCACTAATAATTGGATTAGTGACTTGTTCTTAAGAATTTCCCACTGGTTCTCCATCTTCAACGTGACTTGTACATTTATCAGGACCGCCATGTATATATAGAGATGCATATAGAACACAACTGACACGTTGTTAGAGAGATTTTAGTGGGAGATTGATCTGAAATGGGGCGCTAAAGGCTTCTTGTCAAGCTTACAAGAACCTCTCCCACTCCAAAGCTTATTAATTTCCAAGATCTACCTTATGATTAACCAATTGCGGAATTAAAAATGCTTGAAATAGGTGTATGCTTGTGTTTGCCTTTAAACTATCTAATGCCTTAAGTTCTGTTGCTTATACTGATATTTAAATACATGTAACAGTAAGTAATGCAGCAAATAAACAAACACATAAGACAACAATATAATATGGATTTCACACTAATATCTTGGGCTATGTCTCCTTGAGCTCTAGTCAACTCGACTAGGCTCTTTGGGATTATGGCTGAATTCTTTTACAAGCTCCACGCTCAACTCCATTAGTTTACAACTGAACCTATGGGTTTAGAGTACCATCTTATCTCGTTGGTTGTCCATACTCTGCAGACAGATCTAGGCTTCTCTGGACTAGATTCCTTCAATCAGCGCTCTGAGCTATCTTGAGCTCTATCTTGCACCAACTCCCTTAGAATTATCTTACTGCCTCTGGAACTCCTCCTTCTGTCTTCATCACACATCAGACACCAGCAACAACTGGATCATTTGATCTCTTTATTGTTCTCTCGGCTTTGGCTCTGGCTCTGGCTCTCAGTTCTGGCTCTGGCTCTGGCTCTAGCTCTGGCTCTCGGTCTTGGCTCTGGCTATTTATGTTATCAATGGTTCACTTGCACTCCATGCAAATCTCAGCAACCTTCAGCTGCTCTATCAAATGAGCTCCCTGTTCTTTTTGTAATGCATCAGTTACAGTTGCCTCCATCATTGAATAAACTGACAATTTCATCACAAGAATTTGTTTACAAATGGAAAGGAACTAGTGGGCATGGCCACCAGATCGTTTTTCCTTCCTCTGGCCGAAATAGCCAAATAATGGAAATACAAAGGAAAATGCACGCAAAACACATCATGGATGTTTAATCAGACTTCAGATAATATAGAATCATATCTATAAACTTGTCATGTCCGTGTTCTTCATCGCTCATCACAAATCACATTGCATAAGGCCAAAACCCAATTACACGGAAATACAAAGAAAATCTGCAAATCTGGATTTCAAATAATATGAAATTGTGTCTATAACCCTTATCAGGTCTGGCTTTGGTCACAATATCACAATCGCATTGTCTCATGGTCAAAAACCAAAATACACAGGAATGCACAGAAAATCTGAAATTCTAGATTCCAAATATTATGCAACCGCGTTCATAAAACTCATCAAGTTCGCGCTTTGTCACAAGTCCCAATCACACGTCGCATTGGCATTGGCTCCTTATATCGGGGATTCGTTGATCACCGATCACCGATATCGGTGCATCGTTATTGGCCCCAATCGCATGTCGCATATCACAATCACAATGTCACCGAGGGTCTTCCCTTTGACTATGTCGATTGCTGATCGCTGACCATCGTATATCGCAATCGGCTCGCCCAGGGTCCTAATATCGCATGACAGCCTACCTCTGATCTGATATATCAGAGATCTCTAATCGGGGGTCCTTAAGGCCTTTGGTCTAAGTCCTCCCTTCGAACCTTCCGATGGGATTTTTCCATAGAAAGCCTTTACTTCTCTTAAGTATCATTTATATAAGAAATTGCCTCATTTTCAAAGGACAATGGGCAAACTTATTTCTGCAATAACTCCATCATCCGAAGTCCATTTTAGCCCATTCAAATTGCATTAGATTCAGATTGAAGATATCTCTGTAATGAGACTATTTCCAAGAGCATCCTTTGAATTTCATTTCCTTCTGTGAGGAATAATTTTAGACTTAGAAGTTTATTCTAGATCCAAAAGACTTATATACTAATCTAAACAGTATATGAGAGTACCTCACCCTCTTCTTTCAGCCTCCATACAATTGTCTTGCATAGTGCCTCTGAACCAAAGCCTGTAAGAACTTTGCTTCCTAAATGTGCTTGTTCTTTTGGGAAGAACTGTCTTCCTCCTTGACTTCCTGCAGAACTCATGTTGAGAAGGTCACAGACGGTAGTTTGAACTTCTCTGCCTTGATCATTGATCTAAGGTGACTCAAACCAATGTGAACTTACATCTGCTTCAAAAAATTTCATTTGTACCTATCTAACATACTATCAACGACAACTATTAACAACAACAGGATTATACACAACAACTGGATGGCCTAAACTCTTGCTTCAACAAAAGAAACACTTTTCACATCTTGTGAACACCTCCATGTCTTTACATCTGCATACAAATGATTGACTAGATAACAAGCCA
>APFE031441397.1:2612-26331 GCA_000404065.3 Pinus taeda
GAGAGGATTCGAATTCATTGTTCGCCCTCTTTAGCCTCTCTCCTTTCCTCCTTGATCATATTTTTCAGCTAAAGGCATCATCATAAACTCCTACCTTGCCCCAAAGACCCACCTGCAAAAACTGAGCTCAATCCCTGCACCCTGAATTGCACTCCCTCCAACTGCAACCAAAAAACCCAAAAACTTTAAATCAAAACCCCTTATCAGTTTACTAGCCTAAAATCCTTGTTCCTAATTGGTCAACTCATCCTATTGAAAAATCTACCGAGTTTGACCCGAGAGAGCCTTCTCATGCCTCGTAGGGCTAGCGACGAGGTGAAATGGTTTGATGTAGCTTTGAGGTTTGTCTATCTCAGCCTAGGTGAAATCTCAAGTGCTAACACCTGGAATTACGATGACCTTAAGACTTACGACACTTCAATCATTCAACATACTATCCCGATGATAGCTAATGAAAGACCAGTCCAGCAAAAGCTGAGGAAGATTCATCCTAATCTGGAAAGTCAGATTAAGTCTGAGCTCAATAAATTGTTGAAAGCCAAAATTATTTTTCCCGTTCGACATTTTAGATGGGTTTCCAATCTGGTTCCAGTCAGAAAGAAAAACTGAGACATTCGAATTTGTATTGACTTTTGAAATCTTAACAAAGCCTGCCAAAAGGATAATTTTCCCCTGCCTCCTATGGAACAAATATTACAAGAAGTTGTGAGATCAGAGTTGATGTCCTTTTTAGATGGTTTCTCTGGCTACAACCAAGTCTTAGTCCATCTGGATGATCAGCTAAAAACCACATACAAAACCAAATGGGGTACATATGCATATCAAATTATGCCTTTTGGGTTGATTAATGTTGGCGCCATATTTCAAAGAGCCATGAATATTGCATTTAAGGGATTAGTAAACAAATCAGTGGTGATTTACTTAGATGACATAACAATATATTCTAAAAAACGTAGTAATCACCTCAGAGATTTAAAGAAGATCTTTCAACATTGTCAAAGGTATGGGATTTCACTTAATCCAAAAAAGTCCTTTTTTGCAATAAGTGAAGGAAAACTTTTTGGATTTATAGTGTCTAAATCTGGAATTCATGTTGATCTAGATAGAATTAAGGAAATTTCTGAAATATCCTTACCACATAATAAGAAAGCAATGCAATCCTTCCTTGGTCAAATTAATTTTGTTAAAAGCTTTGTCTTGTACTTCTCAAGAATTGTGTCAGCATTACAAGCAATGATCAAGAAAAATTCACTCTTTAAATGGGGTAAGGCAGAATAAGAAGCATTCAATTTGATTAAGCAGGTTATTGTTAATGCCCCATCCCTAGCGACTCCAAATTTTTCCGATCCTTTCATTTTGTATATATTTTCCTCTGAGAAATCATGTGCTGCAATACTCACGCAAGCCAATCAAGACAAAGCGGAAGCCCCAATTGCCTTCTTTAGTTCAAATTTGCAAGAGGATGAATTAAATTATTCTAACGTTGAGAAACAAGCTTATGTCGTTTTCAAAGCAATCAAACACTTTAGACCCTTTCTTCTTAAGACCCATACAAAGATAATAGTGCCATTTCCAACAATAAGAAATCTCTTGGTACAGAAAGACGTGGGTGAAAAGAGAGCAAATTGGGTCACTGCCCTACAAGAATACGACACTGAAATCAAGCCAGCAAATATTGTAAAAGGTCAAGGATTTTGCAGAATGTTGGCTGGAGCATCACTAATATCAGAGATACCATCTCCCAATCAAGAGGTACAAATGTATGAGGTAAGCCTAAACAATACTGAATCGAGATATGCTGATATCATGTTTTATTTAAAAAATGGATATTCTCCTTCAAATTTGAATCATACAAAGAAAGAGCCCTAAGATTGAAACCTAAGCAATATCAACTTGTAAACGATGTAGTTTTTAGGATGAATTTTGATTATGTTCTTCTTCGATGTCTTGAGAAATATGAAGTTGAAAAGTGTTGCAGGAACTCCATGATGGACCAATAGGTGGACATTACACAGGAGATGCAACAACACACAAAATTTTGTGTGCAGGATACTATTGGCCTACTTCATTTAAAGATGCACATAGCTATGTAAGGAAATGTCAAGTTTGTCAAACTGTTGCTGGAAGACAGAAGAAACCATCATTGCCATTGCAACTAGTTAATATCAACCAACCATTTGAGCAATGGGGATTGGATATAATAGGTGAGATCGTTCCTCACTCTTCTAAATAGCATAGGTACATCCTTACAGCTACGAATTATTTTACTAAATGGGTAGAAGCAGTTCGTCTCAAGACAACTAATGCTGAACATATCATCGATTTCATAGATCAGTTCATAATTACTAGGTTTGGCTTACCTTCTGCTTTAATGTTTGATAATGCATCATATTTTTCTAGCAATTCTATGACTGAATTTGCACTTTAAAGAGGTTTTAAACTTAAGTATTTTTCCAATTATTACCCACAAGGGAACGGGTTGGCTGAATCAACAAATAAAAACCTAATTAGAATCATTAAGCGAACTATTGATCAAAATCATAGAAATTGGCACAAATCTTTGATGCATGCTCTTTGGACAAATCGAATAACTCAAAAGGCTTCCATTGGCACTTCTCCCTTTAATTTAGTTTATGGGAAAGAAGTAGTTCTCCCAACTCATCTAGCAATTCCTTCTTCAGCCTTAGTTCAATTTATTAAAGAAACACCTTCTTCATCTTTGCAACTAAGACAATTGTAGATCCTTAAGCTAGAAGAGCAACGAGAACAGGCCAAAATTACCCATGCACATCATCAAGAATTAGTAAAGGCTTCTTTCAATTCAAACATGGCATCTAGGAAGGATTTTCAAATTGGAGATTTAGTATTGAAATGGGATAAGGCTCACGAAGAAAAAGGCAAACATTCTAAATTCCAACGGATGTGGCTTGGACCATTCCAAATTGTTGAAATCATAGGTCCATCAACTTTCATGTTGCAAGATTTAGCAGGGAAAATAGAATCTTTACCTGTTAATGGGTAGATCCTTAAAAAATACTTTCCATAGAAGATGACCTCTTCTATTTTTGTAAATTATTATTTATAGCTTTATTTTGATAATAAAATAGGTTGTAAATGGTTACTTTTGGATTTCACGAAAAAGATTAGTGTCTCTTGTAAATTTTGTTTTTTCGCTCGTATAAATGGAACTGATTTGGAAAATTAATCATTACTATTGAGAAATATAATCAAGTGCTACAAGCTTGAAAATTTTACTAGTTTCAACCATACAAATTTTGATTAAAAAACAACCTTTAGTGGGAATTTGTTTTGTATCGGTCATAAAAGGCATCAATAACAAAACGAAGGTTCTCTGTAGAAAAGTTGTCTTCAAAAACTCTATAATTGTCGTCCAGAGCTATTCTTACGGAACCAATGACTTCCTCCCTACTTAGAGAATTACAAGTTTCAAAGAGTAATCCACCTATGCACTATAAACTTAAAGAATAAGAGGTCTCATCAAGAGCCGACTTATCATGATCATAAAGATTATAACTAGCTGACATTGCCAAGTTGCATACCAAAACAGGGCAAAGACTCAAGATTGTTGCAATCAAAAGACAAGGGGTCTCATCACGAGCCAACTTGTTCAGTAAATTTATAAATCAAGTGAATGGCATTGTCAAAATTTGGCCACCAAACCAAGACATTGTTCTTTAATAATTAAAAGAAAATGAAAACAATAAGTGTGAATGTGGATTTATCTTTGAAAATAGTATACTTCTTGAAGTAGGATACTGGATCATTTCTGGGTAACAGGTAACCCTGTCGAGGCTATAAACGCCTGCTAGCAGCAGAGGCTCTACCTACAACAAATGAACATACTTAAAACTGATCTACATAGATGTCTTTTTTTTATCCTTATAAACCAAGTAGCAACTGATGTAAATGGAATGACTAGCTTTGGGAAGAAAATAATCAGAATTAGCACGGAAGAAACAAACGATTGTTAATGGCAAAGAGCATTATGCAATATATTTCTGTAATAAAGTTTGATTTTCCAGAAAACTTTTCTATTTTGGAAGTTTTAGAAAATTCAAAAAATAATCAGAGATAACTGGCTCTTTCTAGTGAATCGACAATTGTTGTGGTTAGCAACAACCCCTTTTTATTTAGTATTAGCAATAACACTAAATAAATGGGGACCCTTCTAAAATAAAAAACTAGAACTTAGAATTCCCTTTTAATAAAACACATTATCATAAACTTAAGGTTCATCTTTCCTTGCTTTGTGCGCATTTAAATTTTAGTATTAAAACTTCCCTATAAAGAATTGCAACGTTACCATAAAAGCTAGGAAAAACATTTGCAAACGCAAAGTCTTAAGTATTATGAAAAGTCTAAAATAAAATCGTTCTCTTAATAATGAACATCGCATCGCAAAAGGGTAACAGAGGGCATCATATATAAAGAAAATGTCAGAATTGCGAAAACGCAATGATGCGAGATCGCAAGCCACATAGATTCATCACATATCACAAATCACATCCCGCAGTCGCATAATGAAGCAAATGATTGTTAACGAAAAAGGATTAGCGATATTGCGATATTGCAAAACAAATCGCAAAATCACTTTATCGCAGATCAAAAGGGCTCACAGTTTGATGAAATATTTCTCGTCATCCGGTATTGAGTTATGGGCACTAATGTCAACTTATTTCACACAAGGTGATATATTTGATGTGATTTTAAAATTAAGATCTTTCCCTTCACCTTATTATTTACCATCATTCATTATCTTTCTTATTGTGTCTTAGTTTTCTACTTGTGAACTTACAGGAGCGGTACACAGAACAATACACAGAGCAACACACAGAATGTGATGGGGAAGAAAGGAAAAGCTCTGGTATTTGAAAAATCAGAGATGATTCCATTATTCATGGACATCACCTGTACCAAAGAAGCAGGGATATCTACTTGGGAATGCATGTATAGACTGCTGGAGGAAGAAAACCCGAGAGTCATGGAGGTTGTAGCTATGGCAAATGGACGCGTGTCATCTAAAGCGTCACTTACAGAGCTTGCATGCTCATTCCTGCACCATATCTCAGCAAGGCCAAAAATACTTCCCTATACAGATATGGTCAAATGGGTGATAGACCATGTTGAGATAACCGACATGCAATTCAAGATGCGAAACTAGGAAGTTATAGGGTCATTTACCCCACAGAATTTAAGACGCGTGTATCATTTTCCAGAGCTGCATGCTAGCTATAACAAATAGTTCGTGGAGAAATTCACTAAGGAGAACGAAGATTTGGCGAAATGCACCAAAATCTGGTCAGCGAAGGAAGACCCATTAAAGAAGGACAAAAATGGTATGTACAACACTGGTTCCCTCTCTTCTTCATATTGTTTCGCTACTGCAATGTTATGTAGGCTATTCAGAAAACTTGATATTAATAAGTTTCCATCCGAGTGGCTACCCCTATTAGATGCGGGCACCAATGCCACTATAATGGACTGGGCCCAAATATTGTCTGATAACTTAGCCTCTGCTATTTGCAATTATCGGACTAAAAAGAGTTTTTCTCAGGGGTTTTATCCTCCCTTCTTTCTAGCTACCTATGTTATGGATGCTATATATTTTGTTTCTAAACTTCCTCTCATGGGTTGGAAATGGATGGTACATAATCCCTTACCCATTCAAGTCTACCATAAGGAACTGTGGGATTCTAAGTTCACCCCATATTTTTATAAAATCTGCCATGGAGTTATGCTACCCATTCACAAGATGTTGTATAATACAGATGCCCCAAGATTTTCTCCTGCAGCTGAAATTGATATTCTCCCTGTGGGAAGATGGTTCGAAGAAGAAGTTTTCACTTATATCAGAGTATTCAGAAGCATTGCCTCTCCTCATATACTTCCCTTGTGTGTTTCTGACAAATTGATGGCCCGAGAAATAACCTACCAAACCTGTGGGGTTGGGGGAATGAGTGGAGAACTTAAGGACAAGAAAAAGGCAATCTGGCTGCAATTCCATGTGTTCTGTGGAGCTTTTTCATTGTTTGATCTAGGTCACGCTTTCAGGAAAGTAGACAACATGTTGAGTCTATGATTGCCTAATTTCCTAGGGAGACAGTTTTATCCCTTTGATGTTATAAAGAATTTTACCACGACAATTAAAATAAAGGTGTTCACTAAGGAAGATGATCTCTTCGACAACGTTTTCTAGCAAAAGAGCACACTCAGAGACATCTTACGCATGGCCCAAATCCAGTTTAGCCCAACAGAACTCTAAGAGTTTAAACTCTAGAGAGAATGAAGATTGGCAAATGTCCCATTGGATAAATTGCGTGTAGAACCAATGAGGGAACTCACTCCCAGCATTAGCATGAGTGGGAGCTCGGGGCAAGACAAGTCTAAATCTAAGTCTGAAAGAGAATCGCCAGAAAGGTCAAGACGGTCAAAGAGCGATCACAACAAGAGTGAAGGATCAGTAAGGGATACTACCCAATCCAAGGAGAACCCTTAGCAACAAGTGTTGTCGGCAAAACAGGTGGAAATTCCCGCTCCCCTCATTCAGCCAACAAAGTGTAGGTTTTAACCCCATACAAAAATTACCTGCATACGAATTCTAAAACACAGAAAATAAATAATGCGAGATCATAACACATAAAACACATATACACAGAGATTTCCCCTGGATCCCAAAACCGGGACTACCAGCTTGATTGTGTACTTATGTTTCCTTTCATAGACAATTACAGAACGTATTTAGATAGCATTTTGCGTAGGCATCCACATGTACCATCGGACCAAAAACCATCGCGGTCAATTTCATGAACCGAAACCATTGGCGTCCAAAAATGGATGTTGAAAATCAAAATGATACAAAACCATAGGTGGGTCTGCCCAACCTAACATAGGGTCCAAAACCAAAATTTTCTGGGGCGCTGTCCCGGACCCCATAAAGTGGGGTTACAGGTGCCCTTCAAACCCCCTGTTAACTATGTGGAAAGAATATAACACAACCCAACACAAAGCCATTAAGAACAGAGCTGGAGAAAGAATGTGAAAACTTTAATGAATTGATCAACACGGAGGAGCAAAATGTAGAGACACCAAAGAATCCAGCACAGACAACCATATAAATCAACGTTTCAATCCCAACCGGGATCCATCATCAGGACCTTATGAATATTGATAGTAGAAGAGCTTAAATGAGGTATTTAAATAGTTATGAGGAGAGAAGGATGAGATGAATGTCGACTTTTTCAAATAATGTTAATTTTGATCGATTATTGAATGAGTTAATATTAATTTAAATATTAATACGAATAGAAGTAAAGTTAATTAACTTTAACAGGTATAGGCTAGTGTAAATATTAATATATTATTTAAGGTATATATTAGACGTGTAATGTAATCCAATATTTATATTAAATCATAAATATTCAAAATATATATTGAATATTGTATTATACTACATTGGTATATTAGAATTAATTATAATAAAATAATTTAAAAAATCAAATTAATAAATTAATATAATTATAATTTTAAAATAATTAATATTGATAATGTGATAATGAATCATTTATATAATTAATAAATTGAATCATTTATATTAATAATTAATTAATTAATAATTGGATTACATTAATAAATGTGATTAATTAATACTAATAATTAATCATATTTAATTATATGATTACCATAATTATTAATATCGATTATTTATGTTTTGATATTAATTATAAATATTAAATTAATATTAATTATTAAATATTAATTAATATAATCAAATTATCAAATTTAATAATTATTATATTGATTTTTAAAATTATTAATATTATTAATTAATTCTAATATATCCAATTATTAATCAATTAATAAAATTTAATATTAATATTAAAAAATAGTATTCATTAAATACTAAATATATTAAATATATAATAAATATTTCCCACCCTAATTATAATAATAATATTATTCTATGATAATATTTAAATAATAAATTAATCATCAATAATTAATCAAAATTGATATTATTTGAAAAAGCCGACATTCATCTCATCCTTCTCTCCTCAAAACTATTTAAATACCTCATTTAAGCTCTTGTACTATCAACATTCAAAAGGTCTTGATGATGGATCCTGGTTGGGATTTGAAACGTTGACGAAAAATAGTTTTTACTATGGATTCTCCGGTAACTAAATCTAAAAATATAAACCACAAATGTCTTAAACCCAGAACCACAGAAATGGTGATTAAAACAATTGTCAATGCTCCAGAAAATGAGCACATTCCCATAGCTTTGTCATCTGAAATTATACTAAAGATAGAGGAAATCCCTCCTCTAGATGTGTTTTATAATCTACAACACAAAGCTGTGGTTAGAAGACAAAGAAAGAAGCGAAAACTAGACAACATGCTCTCACTTGAAGCAAATCCACTGGATGTCCTTTGGCAAGACCCTACCACTGATCTGACAGAGAACCTAACTAGATTATCCCAAATCGCAGGAGCTTATGCTTCTGCTACTATTGACAAAGCATCTAAAGTTCAACTATTTCTTAAAGATAAAGAGGATACAATCCTATTTTTGCAGCAACAGTTACAACAGGCCAACATTAGTCGGGAAGCAGAAGAAAAATTGGTAAAGTTACAACAGGACTTTCAGCAAATGCAGCTGGGTTATCAAAGCAGTCTGACCGAAAAAGAACAGCATTTACAAGCCATGTTAGAAATGCACAAAGATGACCCTAAAGTCACAGTATTTGTCACATAAGCCCTTACCTTGAATGATCAACTCTTGCAACAACAGGAAACATTTTGCCAAAGAATAGTGCAATGGAACTCTCACTACGAAATGAGTGACAATATCACAAGTCAAGTCGTAGATTTGCGACTTGATTATGATTTAATTTATAAGAAAGTTTCTGACTATTTGAATTGGCAAGAATCAGAGGAAGGCAAGAAAGTAGGGTTGCCCAAGATCAATGAATCCCACAAAGAAATGTTGTTTAATAAATGGGATGCACAGATCAAAAAAGCAGAATAGGTAGTGGAAGAAGGAGCGATAATAACAAGCAATATCATTGACCGTGTCAATGAAAATCTGCACAGAGACAACCTAATATCAGAAATCGCTCCAGGATTTCTCCCAAAAATGCAGCAATTGCGAACGAGGTGGAGCCAAAAGCTAAAGAGAAGGTAGAGTCAATAAAAAGTTAACTAAGTTAAAATGGGACACTTACTGGCAATATTTGGTGAAACCACATAGTCAGTGTATGACTCTGAAGTGCCTTACAAATTCCGCCAAGAAGATAGCGCCAACACTTGCTGATTTTATTTTCGTAGGACAATTAAAATCGGAGGTCGGCCAACCGACACTCCTGAAGTCGATGCTGGATACTTGCAACTTAAGAGAACAGATGCATAGTTGATCTTTAGATACAGTTTCAGTTCAATTTCAATTATTTTTGCTTTAGATGAGGATGATAATTTAAACCTCCTCCTATATTTTTGTATTAACTATCTTTAGTCTTTAGTTAGTAGCATTTAAACCCCTCTCATGTATTTAGAGAAGGGTCCAGAAATTTATCATAAACAGTTCTTCAGAACATGCGCTTTTGCCCCGTTGAGGAGGTTTTGATAAATGAGTGGAACGAGATTTATTTATATCTGTGTTTAATGTCTGCTACTGAAATGCACTTATGTACTTTTAGTAGATATTGAATTATGAGAAGATAAATCTATATTGTTGAAGCTCATGAGTAGGACTTATTATAAATGGTACTTTTATCTCTTAATGATTTCTGCTTATGCGTCAAGTGATATGTTATTTTTAGCTGTTTATATATGAAGGCCTGAATGTTCAATTATCATTTTTGCACTTTTGTATGATGGTAACTATTATTTTTATGATGAGTGTATGAATAACTTATTATGCGATATGCTTATCATAATTGTTTCAGCTAATTTGTTATACGAAAGAATTTACTTTTAAATGGATTCTTTTCTTGTAGCAATTGAATAATCTTTATTATCGATTGTTGTTGTAAACTATTTCAGATCGCATAAGTGAAGAGGTAATCCTGGGATAGTTTTTAGAATTAGATGTTTCCGTTCATTAGAATAAAATTGCATGTGTTAGATTAGATTTAGATTAAAAGCATTTTAGAAATTTTTAGGAAGGAAAACATCATCCCTTAGCATCATCACAAACAAATTGGGAAACTGGTCCCATTACCCCTAGTCGGAGCCACTATCCCAAATAGAAAAGGAGTTGCTTTCAAGGTCTAGACCGGGTGGTTATCCCCCTTGTTGTAGACTCGATTTTCGGGGCTTTAACACCAACATAACCATAATGTGAATAAATGATGAACTCGTGAAGCATTTCACACTCTTTTCCAAAGGATAAAATTATGAGACATAAATATGTCAATGTAGCCAACATCGATCATTAGATAAGTCTTTGTAGCTAGTTTCCTCTCTAAATTTCCACTTGTTGTACTTCTCAACTCTTTCAAACACCTCTGAACATGCCTTGAAACAATGTGTTGTGTGGAACTCCAATTTTTGCGATCCATTCTCTTTATATCTTCACCCTTAAGCTTGTGATCATCCACTTTAAAAGTGTGATAAACCATTCTGACATGACCGAAACGTATGTACTCATTTCCTAAAACCAATTCTCATCGACCACCAAACAAAAGATTCATTAGCTTTTTGTCATTGTGGATGTAATTTTGGTCTTGCAATCTTGTTACATTGCAACCATTGTACAACCTAGTTAGCCTCCACCCTTCCCAAGGAAGTTGATATCGAAGACCTGATGTTGGAGAATAATCCTTCAACATAAGTTGTCTTCTTCTACTATCCCCATCTGAGGAATGACAAAAAATAGGTCCTGAATTCTTTTCCATGTGTTTTTTCCACATAGATTCTACCTTTTCCCATTGTTGATAAAAAAAAAATTTGCATTGAAACTATTACATGTTGGATGAACAACCACAATCAAACGAGGAATCTTTTCATGTAAAGGGTTTGCAATAATAACACGTGCATAATGGCCAATAACATTGTTCTTAAAAGAATCTATTATAATCTCATAGCCTACAGCTCCCTCACCAACTCTCACTAAGAAATGTGATTGACATTGATGTTCTTCTTTCTTACCACAAAACCCCACCAGTGTATCTCTTTTTGCTACCCATCTAACATATTTTTTCACAACTATTTCATCTTTAGTGAGGCATACATGAATTGGGCCATTTATAGCATGTTTGGCTTTATAAGAAGCATTAAATTTTTCGACTGCCTCAAAAACGTGCTCTTGCTCCCCTGGGAGATATGCCAATGACTTTCTAACTTGCCTTAAAGTCATAGATATTGAAGGACAATCCATATTCATGCTAATAAGGTTATGTAATCTATGACCTCCCCATAGCTTGATCATCTCATAAAAGGATTTTGTGGATGTACTATACCTTCTACCTACTTTTGCATGCATCAAGTTATGAAAGATATCCTTGAAAAATTCACAAACTAAACCTTTACCTTGTAATTTTCCTTGCTTATGTGCCTCACACACATCCTTGCAAAACCTAAAGACATCCTTCCTTTTTGTCGATTCAAACAACTTTTCCTTTAGGGATCTCATTCTAATAGAGAGTGTAACAACCTTTGTCATCTCCCACCAAAGAGATCACATTGTTGATCTATGATTAACATTTATAACCCTTGCAACATTCTTCAATTCATTTTGAGTCAAATAGTCCAGTCTTCTACCTTTTCCTGTATCTTGTTCACTTCTTTTATTGGTGCACCTTGATTCATGATATAATCACATCCTAAAGTCATCACATTATGGAACAAACTTACAAAATCTACATGTTAATGAATCAAATGGGATCCCTATTTCAAAATTCCTCTAACAATGAATATGCCTATATGTACCATCAATACGAAATTCAATACCCTCATAACATAGCATGATATTGGTATGCTTCTCTATGGCCCATAATTTTCCACCCCTTTGATCATCCATTAGGACCTTTGTTTCCAATCTCTCTTCATTTCTATCAATATTAGGATACTAATACCCCCAACATTGTAGTAACAAGGGAGATAATTGAGCTATAATAATATGACAACGCAAAAAAAAATGAAGTAAGATAAATAAAATAATATACAAATTTGTATTCAAGTTTAGTATAAACTGTTAATTAACACACCTAAAGTAGAAGGATTTGCAATTGTAGAACCCCTATGTAATACTGATGGTGTTTATGGGATGAAGAACCTCGTCAAACTTTGTTGGGACTTATCATTGGTAGGCTTCTTGGGTCTCCCGATCATGCCACTCCTTAACCCAATCTCCTCATGTGAAGCTTCATTTGTAGTAGTAGTAGTGTGCTTCTTTGATTTCATGTGTTCATATAGAGAACTGCCAATATTACCACTTGTTGGCACTAAACAAAGCCATTTATTGTATCGTGTACATTCCACTCTCACTTTTTTAATGCCCTTATAGTCTACAAGTGTTTCTTCCACCACCTTGAACAAATTAGGCTCTTGTGTCAGGTTGAAATCATCTAGAAGTTTGATTTATTGATCAATATTAAATTGATCTCCAACCACCATTGTCTATGGTACTTTGTTACATGAAGGAATTTCACTACCACTTGGCATTGAAAGGCTTTGTTGATGGCCCCCTGTTTTCATATGATTGTTTTTTAAATTGTGCATTGTTTGCGCAATGAAGGATACATCCCTTGTTCCATAGTCAATGCCACAAATTTCACAATGGATATTTATTTTAGATTCTCCCCTTTTTTAATATACTTTGAGAGTTTCTCATTGACGAACTCTTCCATTAAACTTTTCAATTTTTTTCCCAAGATGTCAATAAACTATGATCAACACCTATGGCTTGTTCCGCTAACAAAGTCACATTTTCAACTCTTGGTTGTTTATACATAGGTCCCTCCACATTCTCTTCAATGTTTTCAAAGATTGGTGTACTTTCCACTACATTTGAACCCTCTTTTCCCACATCAAATGTGCCTAGTTTCCTCTTGATTTCTAAAAGTGTTGTATAAAATTTCCATTTTTTCTCTTGCTTTGGATTTAAAGTTAATCCATCTTGGATAACATAAAAATTGTATTCAATGATTTCGTCATCCACAATTTCAACATGGATTTCATCAAATGTACAACCTTCTCGACACCTGACCATGCCAATGATAAATTTCTCTTCACTGGTAACAATTTTATAAAATAGCTCCATCTGTTTTTGCACATAACTAGATTAAAAAGTAAGTAAAATTCCACAAGAATATTGGTTTATTATAAAACAAAGAGCAAGGAAGCAAGGTATGCACTTTAAATTCAAAGCTCCAAAAAAGATGAAAAAATATTACTATTGGGATGAAACACCTTGATTCAAAATGTACTATCCGTGGATTCCTCAAATGGAACTAAAACTTGCAATAAAATAGAGTACTAAAACATATTTTAGAGTTGATTTATTGATTCAAACATTTACAAACTTATAGGCAAAGACTAGGCCCTAGATCTGCCTCAATTTTGGCCGTATTTACATCATTTTTTTGTGTCCTAAAGAGGTCAAAACCAATCCCTTGTAGCTTTTACTGTTCGTTGGTATGAAATGCATTTAATTCATTTTACTATTCGCTGGTATATAGGCCTTGTGAGAGATAAAGGCACTTTTTATGTTTTTGGAGCTGCCAATGGATAAGGACAGTGCTTGATCTCTCATATAAATAAGAGAAGCAGCCCTCATTTATAAATCATTGCTACTTGTGGAGAAACATTACTACTTATCTAAATCAGATTCATTCTTAGATTGGAGAAACATTGTATATTATGTTCTCATGGCTTCTGTTTAATATAAGACTTCTTGTGGAATATTTGTTTAAGATGTCTAGAAAGTTGAAAAACATGAAGCAAAAGGAAATGATGGTACAAAAATACGTTGAAGAATCATATAGGTTGTTCATAAGATCTGAACAAAGTGATGGGAGTGATTATATTGTTGCTAGATATATCAATGGCATTTGATGGTTGCTAAGATGAACTCGCTCATATATCATTTGAGCAACAAAAAAATAAGAAACAATTAATTTTATTAGGGTTTGATGTTTGGTGTTGTTCATATTTATTACTAATGGTTTTTTTCTTAACTTTCTTTTCTAAAAACTTAGTTTTCATGTGATGGCCCTAAGGGGTTGTTGGAAAACTTAATTTTCATGTGATGGTTGTAAGTGGTTGCTCCCAGTTGTTCTCAGAATTGATAGTGCCTTAAAATGGATGAACATGGGCTGAAAAATGATTTTACTAACTCAACATTTGCTCAACGTATTCACAAAGCTAGCCATTACAACCAAGTTTGGTGGGAAGCTCTACCAAAAATTGTTTTGAAGGTTTTTCAGAAGATAATAAAATCCTTTCTAAAGAAGCTCCTACGGTTTTTTTTTTTATATATTTATATTCTAGTGCTTATTATAAACACACAAGGCATTCAAACCTTGAGAAATTTGTCAACTAAGTCTAGTCAAGTCCATTATTAAGGTTTAGGTTAGGGAGGTTAGGGAGAGATATAAATAAATACCCATAACTTGAATTTATTTATTTTTTTCATTTAAAGAAGAAATTGACTAGGTTGACATTATCTCTTGAGTCGCCTTGATTTATATAACACTTTAGTGGTTATGTCTATGTGTACTACAAACTCTTTAATTGAGCATGATGTGTAACTCCAACGTCAATCTAGGTGGAGTTTCTAGGCCTACAAATGTTGTTCTAGATGTTTGAAGGCCATATTTCAATATAGTACATGTAATTTTATATCCATGAGCTAGCTTGCGTTTTTAACCCCGGGTCCCCAAAGAAAGGATTATGTCAAATTTATTCTATCAAAATGATTGAAAGAATTTGTTTGTATCTAGATTAACATTGAAGTGTCAAAAGTAACTCGTAAGGTATATTAACCTTTGAAACAACTACTTTGATTCCAAAGTCCTACTAATGATTAAATTTGATTCACATCCCACTTAAGAAAACCATTTTCCTCAGCCTCAATCCTTGCATGATCTACAACTCCGTGTTTGAATTCTTAGACGGAGATGTTTAGGAACCTTTGAAGTTCCTAAAGGTCCATATGCCTATAGATTGGGTACACACTACTTTTGGTATGTCTAATGGATGAATGAATGCAATATTTGACAAAATAATAGAGAATCTCAACAAGATAATTATGAAGATGAAGGATAAGTACTTGTTTGTGGACTATTTGTGATGCCAAATACCCTTGCTGCCATAGAAATAAATTACATTTTCATAACATTTTTTTTAATGCAATTATTGATTTCAGTGGGTTGTGAAGAAGGAGGGAAAAGGCATTTAAGTGAATTGGCTATTTCCTCTACTCAGTTGGAATTTTCTAGTTGGAATCTTGGGAATAACACATACCTGGTTTCTCCAAATGAGACATTCGTTGTTAGTTTTTATAATGTTTCTCGAAATAGTTATCCTGGTTTGCCCTCACATACCTCGTATGTTTGAACACCTATTAACAGTGATTCAAAGATCCTCCATGTTCACACACCTGTTCAAAGTGGTTCACAAACCCTCCTTGATTGCACACTGGTTCATAGTGATTCCCAGACCCTCTCTGTTCACACACTTATTCGTAGTGGTTCGCAGACCCTCCTTTTTCACATACCCTCCCTGTTGGCCCCTTTTTTTCCTTAGCCCACCATTTTTTTGATCCACCTGGTCAAAATTTTGAATAAATAATACCCATTAATACATATATTCATATCTAACATAAAAAACTTGTTCTCCCCTTATTATATAGTCAATATTTTGTTTTAGGATTTTTTTTTTATTTTTTAAACCCCAATATGAACACACGTGATATAATATTGCTTTGTCAATGAAGCCCCCATGAGTCAAAAAAAATTATTTGAATTAAGGATGTAATGGGACTGTCTTATGAAGATCACTAGGACATCAAGGAGGTGTTGGTGCAACACTTCCAGAATATGGAAGAGAAGCCCCAAGTAAATAGATCAAAAGCAATCTAGAAGATTGTTAGAAATATTCCCGGACTGATAACTAAGGAGCATAATTGGAATCTGAATAAACATATTTCCATGGACGAGGTTGCTCAATTTGTCCGAGAAATGCCCAATGGTAAGGCTCCTGGCTCAAATGGCTTTACCATTGATTTCTTGAAATCTTGTTGGGGGGTGGTCAAACAAGATGTTTTCTAAGTTGTCGCAACTCTCGTGACTCAACTACTATCCTTAAAGCCATGAAATCCAATTTTATCACTCATATCCCGAAGGAGGATAAATATAATACTCCTGAGAAGTTTTGCCTGATATACCTGTGTAACATTGTATATAATATCATATCAAAACTTATATCCAATTGCATATAAATGGTTCTTCCTATGTTGATTTCACAAGGAAAAATATAGCTTTGTTGAAGGTAGGAAAATATTGGATAATGTTATCTAGGCTCACTCACCTAAAAGTATGGAGAAGGCGGGAATAATAATCTAACTAGACCTATCCAAGGCATAGGATAAGGTCAGTTAAGAGTATATGGAAGAAATTCTAAAGTCCTTTGGTTTCAATCATCTATGGATTAAATGGATCATGTCATTCTTCACCTCCCTAGTTTTGCGATATTAGTAAAGGAAGATCTTGCTAAAATCTTCCTTCCTTATCATGGATTCGGTCAAGGGGACCCTATGTCCCATTTTTTGTTTGTTATAACGATGGAAGGTCTTGGTAGAACTATCAAGTTTGTTTCGAGGGAAGGGGATATCAGAGGTCTTCAACTGCACAAAGGATGCCCAACAACAACAACACGTCAACAATTTGTAGATGATACCATGTTACACGGAATTCCCATAGTGAAGGAGGAAAAATGTTCAAGGCCATCTTGGACACTTTCATGGAAACCTCAGGTATGGAGATTAACCAATCTAAATAAATGGTTTTATTTTTTAATACACATATTTTTGTACAAAGGAATTTAATAGATATCTTAGGGTTCCAAAGGAAGACTCATACATAAAATTATCTGGGTATCCCTCTGACAATCAAGGTTTGGAAGAAATCCAATCAGGAGAAGATTATGTCAAATTTGGAAGATAGAGTTAGCTGTTGGACCTATAAATCTCTAAACTTATCTCAAAGGCTAGTTTTTGACTAAAGTGGTTTTGCAAATGATACTAGGATACATGTTATCAATACTCCAGCCTCCTGAAGGAGTTTTACAGAAGATAAGGGAGATTCAAAGGAATTTCTTATGATGGGCTAAAGATAAGAGGAAATGGGCTTTGGTAGCCTGGGAGGAGGTATGCAAACCAAATTTTTAGGGGGCCTCGGTATACAGGATCTAGAGACTGTCAATAGAGCATGTAGAGATAAACTATAGTGGCGTTGGTAAAAAGAAGGTTCATCACCTTGGGACGCATTATGGAAGGTGAAATACACCCATAATTGGCACTCGCAGGACCTTGTTCGTATGTTAGGAGAAAATAAAGGATCAACAATCTAGAATTTAGCTTAGAGCAATAGGGAAATTATACAAAAGCACGACTTTTGGAAGATAAAAAATGGGAGATCTACGTTGTTATGAGAGTATGCCTAGTAGCAATAACCTAGACTAAGTAAAGAGGAGTAGCGCCCAATTCAGTTGGAAACTAAGGGCCAAGGAAGAACACAGGTGTACCAGTATTGGAAACAAGAGACCGAGGGAATTAAATGGAGAGAGATGGAATCCAAATTCCTTTCGAGGGATTAATCAAAGAGATGTATGGTTCTAGAAATAATGGGAGAATTAAGTAAGAGAAGAATCCTCTATGTAGAAGACAATGACCAATTGAGGTGGGGAAAAATGAAAGGTGGAGAATTTAACCTCAAAGAGGCTCGATCCTATATTGAAGGCCATCATAGGGAGGAAATAAACTCAATATGGAAAAATATATGGTCATTGCCTCAATGGCCCAAGATTAAAACTTTCTTATGGCTGGTTCTATATCAGAAATTCCTGACATGGGAAAATATGGTTAAAATAGGTTTTATTGGGGCCTTATGGTGTTACCTCTGCGAATGTGATGAGAATCTAAACCATTTACTTAACACCTGTAGATATGTTTATGTGATCTGGGACTGGTTATCCTTTGTCTTTAGACGAACTAACAGAGTCAGGAAAATATATAAAGTCATTATTTATAAATGGCCAGAGAATTACACAAAGAATGAGATGGTTAATCTTACCTGACGGTTGTACCCAAGATTCGTCATCTGAGTTGTATGGAAGGAACATAATAGATGAATTTTCTAGAATAAGAAGCTCCCTATAGAAAGACTGGTTGATATGATTCAGAGATAGTTGAGGGGAACTATAATCAACAAAAGGATAATGGCTTATGACGATAAACCATCACAACATGAGGGAAGAATCTTAAAACTACTGAACTTGGAAAATAATGGTATGTTGTTGACATAGATCAGAAAACCTCAGATACAAATGGGATTAAAATTCTAGTTCACACCCCCCTCCCCTAAGGGTTCTTTAAGCTAAATTTTGATGGGGATTCAAAAGGAAACCCAGGGGATACCGAAGCAGGAGGAGTTATCAGAGATTGTAAAGGGAAAATTTATAGGGTGTTCTTCCTCAACCTTGGGCATGCTTCAAAAAATGTTGTAAAATTCCATGCCATCAAACAAGGGATGGAAATTTTGGTCCAAGAAAGGATGTTCAATGTCACAGTGGAGGGGGACTCGATGATTGCCATGCAAGCGACAATGATGCTTCAATGGGGCACGTAGGTAAATAAGGTAACAAATAATTGGAATTTGGCACAACTAACCCAACGAATTCAACAACACCTAGATATATGAGTGACATTTGAATTTAGTTTGGTTCGGAGGTATGCTAATGCAATGACAGACATCCTGGACAATGAAGGGGCTACCATCTCATGATTGTATGAGGATGTGGAATGGTCAGAGTTCTGGGAGAGACAACTGAAAGAAGATTGCCAGAAGTTAGCAGAAAAAGACAACTCTGCAGTAATAAGAATGGAGAATAATGAAGTGGTGGGACAAGGCTTAGGTAGAGAACCACCTGACCACATGATCAACTAATGCATGCGTCATGGAAGGGAAAGGGACATTAAAAAGAGGCAAGAGGAGGGACATGTAAACTAGCTGGATGAAAAAGGTGGCATCTTAAGTCGGTGATGATATGAAAACCCAAATCAACATTTGTTATGCAAGATGGGTAATAAATTATGAGAAAGGGAATGGGAGTTGGAATTTTATGATAGCTGCAGGGGGTATGTACAAGAGGCGACAAGAAGATTTGATGATCTTGTCAAATCTGCAAGTAATGGTGAATGAAAGGAAAGAATGGAGGAGGCTCACACGAGGTGATGATCTTATCATAGGAAGATCAAGCCTAAGTAACACAGTGCTGAAGAATACAATGGAAATTACTAAAAAGCATGGAGGACAAAGCATTCGAGCCATTTGGGCTTTAAATCCATGGGTTTATTCTCTTTATACTGTACTATGTGAAAATCTATGCACTATAGGGGAAAGGGAGAGATGAAATGGGTTGATTTAGAGTGTCAAAAGATAGTGGTTGTAATGGATTGGAAGATGGGAAGAGTAAGATATTCTATGGGAGGCTGACAGTGGAGGAGCAGGGGGAGGGGAGTTGCAAACACACTCGCATGGAGATGGATGCAAGGGAAGCAACGAGGGCTTTCCATACCACTGTTCCACCAAAATGGAAAGATGCAGTGGAGGCATGGGAAAAGGAAGTACGTCAACAAAGGGATTCTATTATCGATAGCTAGATTGAGATGGAGGTAGACTGGATTAATGATACACGTAATACAAGGACTAGAGAGACCCTATACCACTAAACTCTGGAAACAACCCAACATGCTAAAACTCTAATGGTGAAGTTGCAAGTAGCGAGAGATGAGGAGAGGGTGAAAGCACAAGAAGACACCATAAATCAACTAAAGGTTATTCATCAACGGCTTGGATGGGTGGAGACTTTTTTGAAGATACTGGTAAACATCGAGAAGTTGCAACAAGGCCATATAGGGGACCTGCATGATATGTTTTGTATTTATTTGAAGTATGCCCATAACATTGATATTACTCTAGGGGATGAGAAAGGGGAACTAGTGCGTCACGAGGCTCATGCTTATCCTTAGTGTGACTCTCACAAATGCTTCCCCCAACAAGGAGACAATTGAATGAGGTATGGGAACGAAACATTTCTAGTTGTAGAATTTGAATTGCTACTAGAATATTTAGAGCTATGTTTTAGTATGTAGACAATCAACTTTTTCGTTAATTGTAGGTATGGTAAATTCAGTCATTATCTAGTCAGACTTCATGGAGATAATAGTAGTAATAGGAAGCATTTGTGTTGAACATGAGATAGAATAATTTAATCTCTATATTAGGTAGAGGATGTATCAAAATAATATATTTTTGTAGTTGTTCTGGTTTCCAGCCTGGAAAACCTATTTTGTATTGTGATTTTGTTAGTAATATAAAATTTCTATTGCTGACTTATAAAAAAAACACTAACTTGATTCTCTTCTCTAAACTCATATTCATTAAGGATTCCTCTTGGAGATATGAAAGTTTCCTTCATGACAAGTTTTCTATGGCGTGGACTCGATGTATCTAGCAAAACGAGCGTATGCAAATGATCAGATTTAGCTAAGCCCAAGGAAATTGGTGGATGGGGTCTGCTAGAACACCACTCTTTTGGAACAACTCTACTCATAAAATCTTTCTAGAGAGTTGTAACTGGCAGAGGAATCTAGCAAGTTATTGTACATTCAAAATATTTGTCAAACAACACATTGGAAGATATTTTCAGGAACATGTCTTTGCACAGGAAGGATGGATCAATTACCTGGAGAAGCCATATGAAGATAATTCCTTGGTGGAGGACAAGAATGGTATGTGAATATGGCGATGGGGGGGGGGGGGGGAAATTACAATTGGCTCTCTTAATACCAAAGGTCAGAAAGGCATATAGGTTCTACAAGAACAAACACTGAACTCAATCTACAGAAAATGATTCTTCTTTTTAAGTCAAGTGTTCAACAACATACAACATTACTGTCCCATTTGGAAGTCTGCGTCAGAAATGGGCTTGCCTCATGTTGTGGAGAACAATTGGAGGCAATATGCAAACACTCTTAGCTAGGCCAAGCTATTTCATAATATTCAGGGAGATATAATCACATGGGGAGGGAATATGCACAATTAGGCACCCTTTGTTGCATATTCATACAAATTTTTTATCTCAAAGTGGCTTAATCTTAACCAAATCTCCTGGTTTTACAAGGTATGGAAAATGATAATCCCTATTAAAACCATTCTATTTAACTCGCTGGTTTGGAAAAGTAAAATATTGACTTGGGATAACTTACTCAAGCGAGGATTTTAGGGACCTGGCATTTGTATTTTCTGTAGAAACTCACTCGAAACTACAAACCACATTTTATTTCAATGCCCTTACACTGCTCATATATGGGGGATTCTCACTAGTTTATGGCACTTCGCAATTTTCTTGGTTTCAAACCTACAAGAATTGATTTCACAATGGAATGCATACACTACTGAGGATGCAACTATTCCACTATTAATAACTTGGGAAATCTGGAAAGCTAGAAATAAACATATATTTGAAGGCATTCCTATTGACAAAACCAGAATCTATTACAATGTCAACAAGTGGATGGGAGTCTCTCCTCCCCTAAACAGTCAATTAGGAATCTGGGTAAGACTAGAACTGCTCCTTCCATTACTTCGCTAGCGGGTTGGTTCGATGGTGCATAACAAAGAGGAATGTGTGGTTGTGGCACAGTTCTCAAGTTGGATAATCATACTCGATACACTCTTCACTGTAATGGAGGCTCGTGCACCAATACCAGAGCAAAAACCACGACTCTCTGGGGATTTATGGGGATTGCTCTAGTTTGCAAGAGAAAGGAAAATGCATAATATCAATATTTATGGAGACTCACAATGCCTCATTGGGGGTATTTTGGAACAATATTCATTCGATCCTCCTCTACTCGCTGGCTGGATCTTGAAGATCAAATAGGCACTGGCTCCCTCTCCTCATATACTTTTCAACATGTCTTCAAAGAGTTCAATATGGAGGCAGACCAGCTGTCTAAGATGGGCCTTCAAGAACAATATGAGCGGATGCATTACAAACTCATCATAGATCAGAACATTCTCGAGGACAGAGTTATTAGTTTGCCATATTGATTATTTCCTATCTTGATTAATGTTTTGTTATCTCATGGTTCTCACAAAGATATATGCATGTTTTGTTTTATGAGCTTTCCCTACTAGCATAATTTTGGTGTTGCAACATATAATATTTCTATCTGATTTTTGATACAATTGTGTATGTATAAATGCATTACACTACCTTTTGGCAGCTTACACATTGAGACAATTACTGTTGCATGGAGATCTATACTGATATATATACTGGACTTTGAACTAGAAAACCAACGTATTTTTCCTCAAAAAAGGAAAAAACACTTCCTAGAAAAAATGACTAGCAGTGAAATTGGACTTTCTATAACATTTTATAAATATGAGAGAAGATGTTTTGTAGCTTTCCTAACTTAGAGGAACGACATCATTTCATTTTCTAAGTATAATGGAGTTGTCTATAATGCGACTTTTTGGAGATTCCGGTGACGGAATCTGTCGGAAGAAATTGAGGTTAAATCTTGATTTGTTGCAGTTAAAATGATTTTTTCACTGCATATTTGGATTCAGCACCCTGAAAAACTCCTGGGACACTTTGATTGTACACAAACTAGCTATCAAACTTGCGATTCCAATAAATTGCTGCCGGATTTTGACCGAAAAAACCCACCGGAATTTTTTTTAAAAAATCGCATTATAGACAACTACAAGTATAATATTATTAAGTAAACATAATTCCGAATTCACAATCAATTCGATAAAAGCCACACATAACTTCTCTTTCTAATCATTTCCACTTTCATAACGCAATAAGGGACCAAGATGCATCATGGGTCTTTTTCATCATTAAGTGCTTCTGCCACCGACGTTTTTGTGAAAGCAAAAGTGAAGTAACCATCCATTTATGATCGATGAAAGCCATAGCCTGCTCGGGTTTCACGTCCTTAGCCAGCGGATTGAGTGCCATCATATACGATTTCATCTCTGCCGAGGCATCGAAGAAAGCAGCAGGAAAGGCAGAAGGAGGCGGGGTATTAATTAGAATTTGCCCCTTTTTTAATAATGTTAAGTGGATATTAAAATATTTACGTTTGTATTGTATTGTGTCTATATATATATGCAGTAGTCTATAACGCGACTTTTTGAAAGCTTTTCCGGCGGATTTTTCCGGTCAAAATCCGGCAGCAATTCATTGGAATCCCAAGTTTGAATACCAGCATATTTCTGTACAATCAAATGGCTAACCGAGGGGTTGATTTGGCTAAGAAGGAGCTGAATCCCAAATATGCAGTTAACAAAACCATTTAAAAAACTCGCTTAAAAATCAAGATTTAACCTCAAAATTTTTTCCGCCGATTCCGTCACCGGAATCTCCAAAAAGTCGCATTATAGAAACTCCTATATAT
>APFE031441401.1:23634-42586 GCA_000404065.3 Pinus taeda
GAGCTTGGGCATGATCCTAAGGATGTCAAAGCAGTGCAGGAGCTGTTGAAACTAAGGGATGCTGATATGGCAGCATTAAGAAAAATGATCAAGATCCCAGCAACTCTTCATCCCCAAACTGAAGAAGTTGCCCAGCTAAGATAGGACAAGGATGCAGCGGCTATGGTGGTAACACTATACAAACAGCTCATCCAAACACAGGGAAAGTTGGAAGAATCAGAGGCTGCACTTTAGGCAGCATTGCAGCAAAAAGAGGTAGGACAAACTTCACAACCTCCTCTAGAAACAATCAATCTGGAGGAAGCTCCTCAAACCACTGCCCCTCCCAGTCAGCAGACACAACAAGCAGCACCATCCACCTCAGCACCAACAACAGAGCAGGCTGAAAGTCTTGACATGCAGAAGCTCAGAAATGAGATTCATGTCTTGGAGGCCCAAATGTCAGAGCTGAATCAAGCCAAAGAAACACTGGCTAAGCTCAATGAAAAATATGACAAATCCAAGCAAAATGTGGTTGAGAGAGAAAGAGAGGTAAAGACTCTCAAGAGAAGGATAAATGAGCTAGAAAAGGAGCTCACACTGGACAATGTAACAGTTGAACTCAAGAGAATCCTATGGGCCAATATTGGCCAATCCACCACAGACCAGTGGGAATACATTGAGGCCATTCATGAGCAAAGGGGCTCATTGGAAAAGCACACGGGGAAATCCAAAGGGCAAGGGAATCTCTAGGCAGCATGCTTGAGGCTGCCACCAGAATGATAAATGTGCTTAATTATAGGACAAGCTCTCAGCTGATCAAATTGGGAATTGCCAACAGCACTGAGACCATTTCAATGGTCAAAAGGGTCCTGTCACTAAGAAACCTGGTACAGACCTTAGAGAGAAGAAGCCAGGATATGCAGGTAGACATTAATAAATTCCAGGACAAGTTCATAGCATTGCAGAACAGAGGTCTTCCTAGCTTGATGGAGCCCTCAGGAAGACTACTTTCACATGAAAAATATGCCAAGAGGGTCAACACCTTTGCTGATAATCAGATTGCAGAAAAGGCCAGCACATCAGCAAAAACAGGGCCAGGATCAGGACAGACCCTTTTCAACAGGGTGGAGAGCTTATTCTTTATTATGAATGAAATTAATCACTTGTTTGATGAGCCTCCCAATTTTTAAAAGTATACAGAGGCAGATGAGACCACAGAGTCAATTTTGAGGCATCAATTGCCCACACAGGAAGTCTGGAACAGTTTGATACAATTACTACTAAACCAAAGCCAGTAATTATGTTTTTCCTTTTGAAATATGTAAATTATCATGCACAGGAAGATTTTGATATGTCAACACGTATGCAGAGAGAGGCTGAGCCAACTCAGCAAAGCCATTCAGGCACCACAGCAGCACTAACAGTCACAGAGGACAGGGCCAAAAAGCTACAGGAGGACAGAGCTGCACAGACACGTCATTCAATAGTTATAACAAAGCGTTCGACTGACTCAGTGACCTCCAAAGGTCGAAATCTTTTGACAGAATTAAAGAGCATTTATGTTGTATTAAAATTTGTAATAAATTCCTATCTACTATTTCTGTACGAGTTAATGAAGATATTTTATTTCTCAGATGACTCAATGCCTGAGATATTTTGTATGAAACACTTCTATATATTCCCCCTCGCATGAGTTTGCAGGGGTTGGATGTTGGATATTATTGATATCTTTAATAGAGTTCTTTGACTGTAAATTCTCAGAGAAGTAATACAAAGGCGGTGGAATTTCTAAAGCTCTGTGTTGTTTGATGCATTGTGGTGTTTGGTTGAATGTTACAGGATTCCTGCGTATTGCATGGCACAATAAGTTTTCCTTACAACTCTTTTTTTATGTGTTTTATCATCTTTTCATATCTCTTTCATGTTTCTATGTTTTACAGTTAATGGCAAAGAAAAAGAATAGTTCCAGGATTTAATCACTCATTACCCTGAACTCAATCTAAGCTGTTATAAATGTTTTCTTCAGTTATACTAATAAAGGTGTAATTCTTAATTGCTACCCTTTCACACTATATCTTTCACAGTGATTATTGTCTCAGGAATTCAAGTTTTGCTCCTGAGCAACATATCTCTTTCTCACACCCGAACTTAGTGGAAAATTCTTAACTGCTTTTCACTGGTTTTTTACATTTCACCATCACAATTGCAAGTTTGTTTTATGAAATATTTAAATGGCCCTGTAACTCCAGCTGCTCAAACTCAAGATTTCAAGAAACCAGTAGCCACAGACTCCATTGCCCAATGGACTAACATTATCTGCAGATCTCCACTTTAAGTACAGAAAAGCATCCTTCCAACCAAACCTAAACCAAAACCCTCACTTCATAACTAGCCTAAAATGTCCACAGAACAGAGACAAACCTTAAAGAGAGAGCCCTCTCTGATTACAGTTGGGCTAGAAGCTGTAATCCAAAGATTGGTTAGTGGTTACCCCGGCCGTATTCCCTTGGGAGTCAAAGGGAACAACCTGGGTGTTAACACCACTAAAACCAACTATTTTGGTAACTGGGCCGTATTCCTAATGGAGATCCTACTCCAAATAGTGTGAGGTCTAACTGGGACTTCATATCAAGGATATCCCCAAAATCTACTGTCGTCTCAAGATTCTTCCTTGATTCTTTAGACACATGGTAGTAAATAGAGGCTCCAAAATTATCAAAGTGTGACACATCTGACTTTCTCCTTGAGAAAACCTCCTCAAGTGTAATCATACCAAGGATTTGATGAGGAATCTGGTTCTGCAAGTAGAATGTTGTGTCTCAAGCATCAACCCATAAATGTAGAGGTAGGCCTTGGTCATGTAACATAGCTCTCGTAGCTCCCATAATGCTACAATTCTTTCTCTCAGCCACCACATTCTGTTGTGGGTTTTGTTGTTCTGTCAAATCTCTTCGAATGCCTTATTTTGAACAATTTTTTCTGAATTCATTCGAAGCATACTCACCTTCATTATCACTCCTAAGATCTTTCACCTTCTTGTTGGTTTCTTTCTCAACTAGTGCCTTGATTTATACACGTCTCATCTTTCTTTCGCACAAAGAAGATCCAAAACTTCATTCAGATTTCATCAATAAAAAAAAAAAATTGTATGGTAGTGGAGGATGTCGAGGAAGGTCCATAGACATCAGAGTGGATACTTTCCAAGATTGCATGTGCTTTACTGTCCCGATAATGGAATGTGGATTTTGTGTACTTCCCCAAAGTACATCATTTGCATACATCCTACTGCTCAAGAGCTCCTTTAGGGAGGCCCATGGTTATTTTCTCCATAATGATGCAAATGGCCAAGACTTCAATATTACTAACATCGAACTCTACACTTTCTCTGCTTTACTGCTTAATGTAGCACAATCTTCCACATATAGCTTATACAGGTTCTTCACACAAACCTCGATCTGCTTCACTTGTCTTGTGACTATTTGTCTCAGGAATGATTTACCTTTGATGAAGATCACAACATAACCACAATCTCCCAAAATTGCAACAGAGATGAAATTCTTCTTTAGGCCTGGGAAAAACATGACATCCTTGAGTCTAAGAGGGGAGCTTGACTCCTTTTGAAAGGTGACTGTACCAATCCTAGACACACTATATCTTTCATTGTCCCCCAAATCGATGCGCATTCAGATATATTTCTCCTCCAGGTCACTAAAAAACTCTCTACACCCTATCATGTGGAACAATGCACCTAAGTCCAGGTAGCACATGCTTCTCATCACTATATTGGGCATTCATGTGATAAGGATGAGGTCAAGCTTGAACTGTGAAGCCAAAGCTTCATCTCCTTCTCCTCCTCAAGTCTTCTTGCTTGAATTTTTGTGTGTACACTTCATGGCATAGTGCTCGAATTCATGACAATTGAAGCATTTAATTTTGGAAAACTCTTTCTTCTTGCCTCCTTCGATGGATTTTGGTTTTGTTTGATATTTCTTCCCTTTTCCCTTCTTTTCGTTTCCAACCAATGAAAATTTTTCTTCATCCTCACCCTTGGATGAGGTTCCACCTTTGGTATTCTTCCTTATTTAATCTTGTACAAAATCGGACAATAAGTGTTCTCATTTTGGTAGTTTCTCCCACCTATTCACTAAATCTTGGTAGCCATGCCAGCTCTTGGGAAGGCCTAGAAGGGCTAGGATTACCAAGTGATAATTTGAAACAATAACACAAACTCTTGTAAGCTCATATACTTCTTAATAGTGTCATTCTTTGACATCTTGATATTTAAAAGTTTATCCCTGAGTGCTAGTTTCATGTGGTCACTACTATACTGGAACAGACCTGTCAGTGCCTGCCACATTCCATAAGGAATTCATTTCCCATGGGGAGTTGTGACAATGTGGTCTTGCACTCCCTCCAAAATTATTCTCCTCAACTTAGCTACATATTTAACTCTTATAACTCGAAATTACTGAGTAAACTGGGTGACACAAGCCATGTCACACAAGTTAACTGCATCCAAGTTGTCTGCTTATGTGGAAATTCGTTTTTTCTCAATTTAATCAAGGAAAAATCATATTGATAATTTCTTGTTTCATTTTTCAAATTGGTGAGCTTGGTCTCCAAAAATGACCGAAGGATCTACCATAATGCACTTGGGGACTTGCTATCTTGATCTGATATAATGGTTTGCAGGATCCGAAAATGTACCCATACTCATTCGAGGAAGAGCTTGGTAGTGGATTTTGCTATGATACACTTCTTGTAGGAAACCGATATGACCATCGTAGAAAATATATCAACGACCACACACATGTAGTCATTACAATTGTTAGTAGAAGGAAGGCCATACATATAGTCCTTGGAGATGGATTCCCAAGGCTAGCTAATAGTAGGCAGAAGAGTGTACATGCATTGCTTCTTAATGGTTGGCTTGGTGATGACACAAGTAGTGCAAGATTTGATATATTTTCCAACATCATGTCGAAGTTTTGGCCAATCAAAATACTTCTGCAGTATTTCCACTGTCTTCTCCACACTAAAGTGTCTCGTGACCTAGCTATAATGTGCCTCCCAAATAAGGTTGGTATGCTTTCCTAAAGGAACAAGAGGATGTCCCAGATAACACAACAATCCATACTAAAGGTGGAAGTCTTGAATTGGATTTCCAACCATCAACATCTTGTAGGTGGTAGATAATTCTGAGTCATTTTCATATATATGCAGCCATCCATAGGTCTCCTAAGCATAAGAGTTGAGAATTGTTCTCAATGCCACAATCGGGGGTCGATAAGGTAGTATGCGACATGATTGGTTCTACCCTTCTTGTATTTAATGTTAAAATAGAACTGTTGCAGGTATGTGGACCATTTAAGATGGTGATTTTTTTTCAAATTCCCCTATGTCTACATAAATTTAAGAGGTCAATGATCCATGTGGATGACCATCTCCTTCCCTATAATTTAATGTTCCCATTGTGGGTAGATCTACACAATAAAATACATTTCCATAGGTGAGGTACCTTTGAACAATATCAGAGAGAATCTCATTGTGATAGGCCACTATGTTCCCTTGCTGAGTGAGCACTTTAATAATAACATAGAGGTATTTGTATCAATTTCAAATTTCTATTATAGGTTTGGCATGGTGAGGAATGGTGTGGAGCTAAGGTAATGTTTTAATTCAATGAATTCCTTCTATTGCGACTTAGACCAAAAAAGCTTTTCTTTTCCTTCACCCTTGGTAACTTGACTCAAGGTCCAAGTAATATGAGAGAGCCCCAACACAAGTCTCTAATAGAAATTATCAAGGCCTAAGAAAATACGAATCTATGTTAGAGTCATGGAGGCCAACCAATCCCAATGGCTTGGATAATAGCTAGATCTAGATGTACACCTTGTTCATCAATTATGTAACGTATATATTGGACTTGATCTATACCAAAGGAGAATTTATCGAGGTTAGTATATAGATTGTGCAGACAAATGGTCTAAAGGATCTGTTGAATATGTTGCAATTTCTCTTCCCAACTCTTGCAAAAGATGATGATATCATCTAGATATACAACCATGAAAAATTTGGTGAAAGTTCACAAGATGTCATCCATCAACCTCATAAACATTGTAGGGGAATTTGACAACCTGAAAAGCATGACCAACCACTCAAAGAGACCCTCCTTGGACTTGAAAGAGATTTTCCATATATCTGTGGGTGCTATTGGAATTTGGTGATAACTGAACTTCAAATAGATCTTGCTAAATATCTCACCCTTGGTGGAGCCACCTGATGGTGTATGGATATAGGTGTTGCGTTGTTTGAAATCCCAAATTCTTGATGAACTTTGATAAGATGAGGTTAATTTGACTCTCACTATTAATAATGAACTACAGTGGAGCACCCTTCACCCACATCTACAAGTGTAAGAGACACTCACCCTCCTTTGAATATTGGAGATCTCTTTTCTTAACATTGGTGGTGGCAACAATGTTTTCAGATTTTACATCAATGATTTATTTCCCTTTGTTGGGTTCTGGTTGAGAGTTAGGACATGCATTAGACTCTGAAGTTTTCTACTCGACCACTAGTGACTGCTTTGCATGACATTCACTTGCATTGTGAGTGGGGATCTTGTGGAACTCACACCACTTTCTTGTGTCCTTCTTCATCTTCACATTGTTATTCTTCTCTTGCGGCTTCGATGGGTTATCTTGTGTCATTCCACCTTGGGATCTATCCTTTTTATATGGTTTGTGGATGCCCTTCCCTGCTTTGGGTTCAAAGATCCAAATTATTTCTTCTTTTGTTTATGTGTGCTCAAACTTGACATCATATTGGTATGCTGCACTAAGCGGGGAGATGTATAAGAACTCCACTTTTCCCTAGATGTATTTTTGTTGACAGCCACAGTACTTAAGCACCAAATTTCACTCAAAGTCCTTGATACCCAACTTCATACGTAACGTATGAAATATATTCGTTAACTATGGCACTTCTTGTTCCCTTTCCTACCATAGTGTGGTCCATTTTATGTACTTGTCTTCATCACTCTCGACAAGGTAATGCTATTCCTTAACAACATATAAGAAAGAGTCAAAAGTGGGTGCGGCTGAAAATAGTGAAGATTCCTCCTCAAACCTTTGCTCATAGATAGTTTCTCACGAGTCCTTGACATGGGAGGTGGCCTTAAGGAGTGAAAAAGTAATATTTTCTCTATTAGAAAAGTTATGGAACGAAAAATATCCTTCCAGTAGATTTAACCATTTATCTAGAGCATATACGTCTATCTAGGCTTGAAATATGGGAATGTTAAAGGTAACGTATACCTTGAAAGGGGTAGTGACTTCACAGTTACTTTTGGATGAAGATGCTTCACCCATTGGTATCATCCAAAGGATCTAGGGAAAATTATTTATCATCTCATTCCTCTATCGCTCAAGGGCTTATTCGAGCAAAAATTTGATATGATATCTTGCTCTCTCATCTTTATTTTCTTTTGGAATGGGAGGTCATCGAGGTTAGCTAGGATGGCTCTACAAGGGTTTAAGCAGTTCGAGTCACAACTCCTTATACCCCGACCTCATTGGGGACATGCACAGAAAAACATAAAAAGAGAAGACCTCTCTGATACTATTGATCCATAATTATGAAAGAAAAAGTTGAAATACAGATTTAAAATAGAAACATAGAGATAGAGTGAAACATAACTTCAATCAATAAATAACAAATGCTAAAACTGTGTACATACATAATGAAAGCAAACTAGCTCCTGCGATGGTGGCTTATCTCTAGGAAGATATGTGATGGATACATGCCTTCTAAACTATGTTACAATGAGACTTAGAGGCCTTTTTATCATGAATAAATAATGAGAAACACTAAGCATCCAAAAATCTAACCCTAGGAGATGAAGCACCAAAATGTATGGGCCCTGATGGGGTTAGTTAGAACGTCAACTCCCTGGGGCCGTAACTTTGGCATATGATCTCGATTTGGTGCGCACAATAGCTAATTAGAAAGGTCTATCTGAGAAAAACAAAATTTTACTGCAAATTTAAGTCAAAGAGTAAATTTTTCTTGTTTCCCCCAAAAAGTGTCGTTTAGGGCCTCAAAACAGCCTTAAAAGTTTAGGACCCAAAAACTACCAAAAATAAAAAACTGTGGAAATATGAAATTGTGTTGAAAAATAGGAAAATGATAGAAAACAGTGCTTGGGGTCCATGTGGAATAGGCAAGTGGCCATCAATATCCACCTGGATGAACTTTAGTACATATTCTTTTACCCCTTCCTTTTTTGGACTTAATAATGTAGGTATACCACAGGGACTCAAACTTTCTTTTATGAGGCCTTTATCTAACAATTCCTTGACTTGTATCTTCACCTATTCATTATATTATGGTGTGATTCAATAGTATTATTTATTGGGTAAATTAGATCTTAGAATCAAATCAATATGATGATTGATATTTTGAACCAGAGGAAAACTACTAGTAGCTCATCCACAATAATGTCAACAAATTGATCTAAAGAGCTCCTAATTTCCTCAAGAAAATCATTTATATTGGTACTAGTGATAATTACATGTGGCTTCCCTATTAGAGGGAAATGCACCTCTTCCTTTTTTTCTTCTTGCAACAACTCCTTCCCACTCATAAGAAGTATGCTGGGACCTGCTTCCTCGATTTCCTCATCTAGTAAAGTCAACAGAACATGCATTTTCCCATCCTTTTCAAAAGTGTATGTATTATTTCTAGCATCACATGTGACCTTCCTATCATATTACCATGAAATCATGAAAAACACGTGGCAAACACCTATCAGGTTTATGTCGCAAACAACTTCATCCTTATTCCTTCTAATTTGAAAATCCACTGTACACTGTCATTAACCAAAACATGGTGTTATTTTTGTAACCAAGACACTTTATAAGGGTGAGGATGTGATGTTATTTTTAAATTTATTTTTTCTATAATTTCAACAGAAACCAAATTATCAGTACTTCCACTATCAATAACATTTACCCTTTAATTTACATATACTTTTAAATAGATTAGGCTTTTTTGGGATGACTTTTTGACTTCCTTTTTTGATTTGATCAATGCTCTTTTCATTAACAAGGATTCCCCTGCTTCAGGAACTTCTTCAATAATAGCTGGATTTTCTTCTTCTTCCACTACTTCGACAACATGAGCACCTCTCTGACCTGCTAGTGCGTTCTCAGGATAGTCCTATGGCTTATGTATGAGTTTCCCACATCTAAAAAATTTAGGATGATAGTCTCTTCCTTGACCTCTGCATTTGGAGAATGATATTTTTCCTCTCGAATCACCGTTTCTTGGTGATTGAATGTTGGAGATTCCTCCCTCTTCTCTTAAATATTTAACTCTTCCTCTTCCAATATGTTGTCCTTTTCCTCTTGCAAGATTCCTTCCTTGACTTCTTTGACTTTTATTTCTAGAAAGCTTCTCTTTTTCCTTCAAGGCAACTTGATATGCATCCTCAATAGCCTTTAATGATATAAAGATGATTTCATCATGAATATAAAATGTTAATTCATTAAATATCTAGCAATTTTCTCAAAATCATCTTCTACATGACCAACTCTAATATTAAACTTATAAAACTCCTATATATATTATTCAACTGAGATGGAATTCTATCTAAGGTTCTGAATTGTCTAAAAATATTAATATGACATTCTTTTGGTAAAAAATTATCTTTTAGTTTTTCCACCATTTTATTCCAATCTTTGATCTTAGATTTTCCTTTGCTCTTTTTATAACCCTGTAACTCATCCCACTAGAGTAAGTAAAGCATGGTCTTTCATTTTGGTTACTACATACTTAATTCACGTATCAGCGTCAACATATTCATAATAAATATATTTATCATGGGAATTTATCTATTTCATTGAATTCATCCATATTTAAATTACCTTCATACAATGATACCTCCATTTTTTTTAGTTTTTGAGAGTCATCTTAGAAAAAATCTTCATCATCTTTACATTTGATGATTCTTCCATTTCTTCATCACTAGAATATTCTTCTCCAACATCATTGACATCTCCTGCATCAATTCCTCTCCTTTGTACAATCTCCACATATTCCATTCTTTCACGAAGTCTCATCACTTTAGCTTGTAAAGCCACATCCGCTATAGGTATCCCTCGACTTTCTCCCTGACTTGATCCTCTAGATTCTCCTCGATGATATGTCATTTTATTCTTATTTGAGATAAAAATATCTAATACCATAATTGATGTTGATCAATCCTACAAGAACCCTTCTTCACAATATTTGAATTTGACCAATTTCCAATTCTAATTCTAGATTTTTCTTTAATTTTTGAAAGCTAGAATCCCAACCAAATTAAATTTCCTTAAAGGAATTCATTTCGATAAGAGAATCAAGGTTGATTAGAATAAGAAAAAATTGAAAAATTATTTTAGGTCCCGATCAAGGTAAAGAATTGTAGCTAGAACCCAACTCAAACAATGAGAAAAATACCCGACTAGGGTTAGGGCTGACTAAGAAGAAAGGTCCAACTTGAGGTCCAAGTAGAAAGGTCTTGTGTTAGAGATACAAGTTGGGGATCGACACATCAAAAAACCACGAGTTAGAAAATTAAAAATATTGTTGAATTCCCAACTTAACCCATGCAAATTGTTGTATTCAGGAATTGAATCAAAGATATTTGTTCAACTTTCCAGTTATAAAAAAAATTATGAACGCTGAATAAACTTAGACATTAAGTTCCTCACAATTCTTGTTTCCTACAACTTAGTAATTTCCACTTGGAGGACAATTCTCTAAATTAATCAAGCATGTTCACACTAGATATTCAACTTGTAACTGCTTCAAAGGATGATCTATATAGTATTCAACATGTGCAACCAATCTAGTCTATAACTGCAGCTGAGATAAAAGAGAGAAATTAGCCAAAGCATAAATTAAATCTTAAATTATAACCCTCACTAGAAAAAATTTCCAATATACACATAAACAAGAGAATGTAAATATTTCAATTAAATATGTCTCTCATTACACAGGAAAACTGAGAACCTTAAAATTCACACACTTTCAGACCCCCCTTTCCGAACTAAAAGTCCTATTTTAATACAAAATGATCAATTAGTTAAGATCCACTAATTGTGGATCTAATTTATAAATTTATAAATCTAGAATATATATAATGTATTAAAATTGATTACAAATATCTCTCAAATATTAGATATAACAAATTCATAATTTATGACAAATACATAATAATTCAATTGACTACTAGTTTCCTAAGTATTACAAATAATAAAACTAAATTCAAGAAACCCACTTCTTGTAGCATATGAAATTTATGACCATTGTAGTCAAAATCAATTTAATGGAGGTGATTCTCTTGCATCACAGAGAAACCCAACTATATATCTTCAATAGGACTGGTTGTGGGGTAGGCATTCCTTGTGGATATGCCCAAGCCAACAGGAGGGGCCACTGCATTCCTTGAGCTTGGCATCATCCATTGTTGAACTTCCAATTCACGACCATTCCTTGGGAAAACAACCCTACTACGACAATTATTCCCATATCTCAGTGGTTCCCCTTCATGTTCTGAGGACTAGAAATCAGTGTAGTAGAAATGGAGAAACCCTCATGAGGGTCCTTAGTAAAATTAACTAATATTTCCTCCATAGGGTTAAAAATTACCTTAAAGCTTGCATCAGTCAAAAGCCTTCAGGTGAATGGTGTTTACTCATTTTTATGGAGGATCTTAGGGCATTGCTCCATAGCTGCATTGCGAGGGGAATTTGAGAAAACCTTAACTTCTTAGTGGAGGAAACCATTGATGGTCACAAGAAAAAAATTTGAGGAAATAACTGAATAGAATATGGTGTAGTGAGGAGAGCCATAATAGATGTAGGAAAATTTCTAGTTTGTATGAGAGGGAAGTTAGGTGTTCCATGAAGGTACACATATATTTAATATAAAATATAAAAATTTATATTTAAAATAAATGCCCATTTCTAAATTTTATTTATAATTTCATTTTTTATCATTAATTTTAAACTTTTTAAAGCTGTTGGAAACTTGACTAAATTGAAGGTGGGGGGGTGAATCCACTTAGTGCATTCATGGACATTAAATTTTATATTTACTTTTCCTTCAAATATTTGTTTGAACCATTAAATGAGCAATATAACACCTTATGAACAACATATTTAAAATATAATCAACATGTAACATGTAAGCCACAATAAAAAAATCGGCACACAAATTCAACACATGTGGACACTAGATATAAGTGGAAACCCATAAAGGGAGAAAACCACATTTTTTTGTCTTGATGCAAAGGAAAGCTCCTACTTCCTCTATTACATTAGCTTTTGGAGGATCCAACCTCTCCGCTATTCTACAATATAGAACTTCTTGGGAAGCTCCAATTCCTACTTAGATTTTCTACGGGCTACAACCCACAAGTGGCTCCTACCTCAACATGATCCAACTTGTTCTTTTTCAATATACAATTTGAAAGGATACTCCAATCCCCTCTTACATAAAAGTATAATTTGATGGTTTACCTGAACAATAATTCTTAATACCTCCATCTCTATTTCAACTTCATCTCGTCTTCAAATATGTTTCACATCTGCTTCACATGTGCGAGGTAACTCACAAACAATAACTCAACTCTTATACACACTCTCTAATCATTCAGCCTTCCAAATACACATATTTTTATAAATATAGTTGACTGGATGTTAGTATTCCACACAAGTATATGAAGTGACTAGTCTTGCCTCTTCGTTTCTAAACTCTTTTTATATTTTGAATATTAAAATGAAAGATAAATTTCAAAATGTCTAAACATCATGCATTAACATAAGAAAAATTTAATTATTTCACCAATAAACTTTCATTCAATGATCTAACATGCTCTTTTTTCCAACAACCTACATTATAATGTAGGTCCCTTGTTATGCAACACAAGTTACTCTAGGTGTAATGCGTTGTCTATACTACCTTGATAAAAACTACCTTGTCTTTCACCATTTGATCCTTGACCTTAATCACTACATCATTCTTTCAAAGTCTTGCCTTGTCTTTCATTCTAGTCTTTCGTTCATCTTCATCTTCATCACAATATCAGTCTTCTTCACTTTCAATCAACATGGCATACTACTGGCAACACCTTTGCATCAAAACTTCTCCATTCCATTTCCTTGCATCATAATGGCATTTCCGTAACAAATAAACAATAACATATCTTCAAGTAAATCAACTCAACCATCATATGCACACAAGCAACCTCACATAACAACATATGCAAGCACAACATATGTAAGAAACCTCTAACAAGAAGAAACACAGGAGATCCTAATTTAGATGGCTAATGGGTCTGCTTTAGCAACTCCACTAATTTCTCCCTCTCCTTCTTTCAAATTACACGATTTTCCCTCTCCTTTCAAATTACATGACTTTTCCTCTTGTGAAGGACTAGAGTGTATATTATTTGTATTTTGAAAACTCTGCTCAGATCCTTCAGTTTTGTTATGGATCTCAGCGTAAGCTGCAGTTTGTGATTCTGCTACATGAGGAACCAAAGTAGATCCCTTTCCAGATATTGTCTAGGGTCCTACTGATGCTTGATATTTAGCTCTTCAAATGATTTCATCTATAAATGTAGGTCTCCCAAGGATCACCAATCTATGGGCTTTGGTATTTTTGGTACTGATTTCTGATCTATTGGTATCTTTCTTCTCCTAGTCATTCATACACACAACCTCTGTATATCTATTGAAAGTGGGCACTAGGAAAAATATTTTTGCTTGTTGTGTATGCAAGTTCTTACCTCCCATTTTTAATACCCAATTCTCTTCAGAGATACAAATTAACTATTATCCCGACAACCTCCTCGACAACGATGCCAAAATGTTGGTGCACTAAGATGATTTTATAAATCAATCTTAATCCTACATTAATATGTCAACCTGGGATTCGTCTTTCTATTTCAAGGTTGTGGGAACTGTATGTGCAATGAAAATCAGAAATTTGGATGCAGGTAATTAATCCTAAATCCTAACTAATTGTTGCAGAAATACAAAATTGCTCAACAACTCATTGACTCTAGAAATTCAGCTACAAAACAAATATTATTCTATGGTTCAAAATTGGAAAGATAAATCAATTGCAAAATGCTTCAGGCAAAAATCTCAATCTAATCATTCTAAATGCCAAAAGGAAATCAAACAGAATAATTGAATCCACAAATATTAAAGGAAACTACTCAAATCATGCTAATCGCAAGGAGCATCCAAAGCTAGTAGTAGCTCTAGAAAGCAGATACAGAGAGAAAAAATCACTCATATACAAGACTTACTTCTCTGTAAATTATAAAAACGATATTAACTGAGATATAAAACTTAATATATCTCAACCTATAGAAGTAACAACAATATACATCTTTAACAATAAAGAATAATTAACATAATACAAATGAGCAGTAGATCTTCCAGCGACCAGGCCCAAAGCCTCTAGAAGGAACTTCTATCGAAGCTCAATACACAGATTTAATGTGAAACTCCAAGCTTTTCATTAACTGTCAAAAGGAAATTACAAAATCACTACAACCTTGAAGGTTGAATATCCATTCATAGTATTGCTGGAAATTAACAAAGATTACAAAATTTCCTGTTCTGTTTTCATCTACTAGCATTATATATTATCTATGAATTGATAGCAAAATCAGAGCTTATCCTAAGGATTGGAAGATCCTCGGGATTTCTCGGCTAAATAATACAATTTTCTACATCAATTCTGTGTTTTGCCTCCTATCTCTAGCTTGGCCCATGCAATTGGAATAATGGCATATTCCTTTCTCGGCACTATTTTCTTATCCAAAGGAACAACATTTGTCCAATCCATTCATCCTGTGCATAAACAAGTGAAAATTTAGGCTTCTAATTCTAAAAGCATGTAACTTGGTCAACACTACTTTCCATTCATTTTTTACGGTCTTACTTCAATAATGCATTCAAGGTGGAGCAAATTCATGAAAACCATATGATTAATAAAGTAAATCAGGAGGAAAAACATACCTTTTCCATGACCCAGCATACTCCGCAACTTACCTTTTTGCATGTCCTCATGCAACAAGATAATTAAGATGAAATTGATTCAGAGAATATGTAGGATATGTTTCTTCCTTGTCGAGTCGAAAACCATTTTTATTTTTAAGAACTGCAAAGGATCGACCTTCCTGATATTATGATAGCTCATAATCACAATGATACCCATCAAGAGGATACCAAATAATACGGTTTTTGTAATGACATCCAATCGAATTAGGACCCTCACTTAGGACAATGTTACCATAATGGACGAGTCTAGCTACAACTGCCTTAAAGTTTTTGTAACCAAAGGGTTCTCAGTTTTTGACATTGTTGGGAGAAGTTGTCCACCTTTGCTTTGCAACGAAGAGAGTTGCTTCTCTAATGTCCTCAAAAAATTTTGAACTTGACTTGGTAATGTCTATGTGGATGGGGCCCAAGGTAGACAAAACCCCTTATTATTCCATAAACCTTTTATATTGTATCCAGATCTGTAAGGGCCTTGTAGGTTCACCTCTTACCCAAAGATACAATCCACTTTCTCTCCTCTGGAAGGTATCATGAGCCTTATCCCATTTGAGTTGGTTTTTGGCGAAGGAGATGAAATCCTGGAATTGGAAATCCTCGATTAAGGGGTTGGTATTGGCATCCCTTTCATCTTCCAGAAAAAAGTTGTGCAAATATAATTCACAGAGAAAATGTTTTATATCCTCATCTATTTTTGGCAGAATTTAATAAAATCAGGAGTAGAACTAAACTCAAAAGACAGACCAACTCTAATAGCCTTAACTTTTAACAACAAATATCATTTAAGCAGAAAAAGTGCATAGTTTGTAGCAGGCGACCTACATGCTAGTGCATATGAATAAATAAAAATAATAATTTTGATTTTCTCCAATGCTTTTTGAAACCGTCCTTGTAATTCCTCCACTTTCTTCTGTTCTACTCTAAGACTGGCACAGGTCTCATCCTCTGTTGTGGTGAAGTCATTAATTTTTTTTTAGTAGCTCATGGTATTTCTTTAAAGACACAACTTCTTTTTAATGCTGTTGTAGAACTTGCTATAACTCTGTTAGTTTTGTATTAAACTTTCAAATAATAACCTCTACTACCAAAGGAGTATAAGGAGGTATGTCCTCAGTCTGAGTAGTCTTGCTTCCAGTTGCTACTGAATATGTTTGAATGACTATTTCCATTGTTGACACAGGAACACAAAGGTCTATTTGAGGATCTGTTTGAACAGTTGTTCCCACTGTTGACATAGGAACACAAAGGCTTGTTTGAAGAGTTGTTTCCACTATTGACACAAGAACACAAATGGTTGTTTGAAGATTTGTTTGAGTAGTTGTATCTATTAATTCCATAGAAGAACAAAAATATATTTGAGTTTCTATCAAACTACTATAAACATCCTCTATTTGAGTCCTTGTTGGACAAGAGAAAATGTTTTCCATTTGTATTTAAGTGGAATTAAGAAAGTTCTCACTCTGGGTTCCTATTGATTTCGACTCCACTTTCTTCTTATAAGTTTTATTAGTCTTTTAGCCATTTCCTAAGATGCTTGATTTTTCTTTTCAGTTTCTTATTTTCCTTACTCATCAGTTCTAAATTATGATCATATCTCTTCTTTGTTCTTATAATGGGTTTCTTCAATGGGGAAGAAGGACCAACAACAACATTTTAAAAAGTAGGAGAAGTTTCAAAATTGTTAGGATCATGTACAAGTAAAACTGTGTCTCCTGAGTTATCTTTGTTGGAAGTAATATTGAGAGGGGGGGGGGTGAATCAGTATTATCACATTAATAAAACTTTTTCATTTCCATAACCAGATTCATATATGCTACTTCCACAACTTCTTATGATTAAGTTAATTGATCTTCAATGAGTGCATTAGAACATTATCAACCATATTATCAGTTAACAGATGCAGTAACATAGAATAGATCATCACACATAAGGCACACACATGAACACCATGATATAAGGTGGAAACCCAATGCGGGAGAAAACCACCTGCTGCAAGTCATCTCAATCTTCTTCTTAATAAGAAAATCCTTTTACAATATTTGTACTGGTGCAGTCTTATACCAGTACGGGAGCTACAACCCCCTTTGCTCTTGTACTAGCCGATCCATTTACTAGTACGCAGGCTACTACCTGCTACAATGCTCCAAAGATTTCCTTTAGCTTTTGTACTAGCTTAGATACTAGTACGTAGGTGCTGACCTACAACCTTCTCTCCTCCAGGTACCATGTTTCATCAATTTTCACACTGGACACACTGAAGCACAACACATAATCTGAAAGGGCCACATTTCATCCAATTTTCATAGTGGACCCAATAACCACATTGAAGCTCATAATCTAACAACCTTCTGAATCAACCAATCACTAGATCAATACATATACAATGAGAGTCATCAATCAGATCTAGTTCATCAGATCACATAAAGATATACTCAATCACTTTTCAGATGGCTGTCATAAGATCATAATACCAGAAACTAGACATCACTTTAACACCCAGAACATAGCAAGGATAAACATGGATTTCAAGAGAAGTAAGCAGCTTGCTCAACTGCTAGCCTGCTTACGTAAGCACCCTGCTCAACTGCTTGCCTGCTTACAGTACTCACCCTGCTCAACTGCTTGCCTGCATACATGTACGCACCCTGCTCAACTGTTAGCCTGCATACAAGTACGCACTCTGCTCAACTGCTAGCCTGCGTACCTCGCTCTGAGTCCATTGAACTGCCTGCGGTCATCCGCACCTGAAGCCCTTCTGCGCCTGCGTACCGGCGCACCTGAAACCCTTCTGTGCCTGTGTACCAGCGCACCTGAAATGCCACGCTGCTGCGTATGTACGCACTTTTCTCTCACTGTACCTGCGTACCTTCGGGCATAGATGATTTCAAGACTTCAGAAAGAACCCAAACAGTCAGATCTACAGATCTAAACATGCGCCGAAGAGATCTTAGTCCCTCAGTAGATTCGCCTTATTTAGATCTAAACTAGATCTTACCCTCATAAGATATTCAACCAAAAACATACTTAAGCCAAATGATCTCCTTTGCTTTATATAGGCAAGCTCTTCCTCAAATCAAGGATCATGGGGCTCAATAATAATAATAAAATAAACAATACCACGGGCCAAAACCATGATAACACAATACCGTTGGCTAAATACCATGAGAAAACCCCATGTGTTGGCGCTTAACTGCCTTGAAGTGTGTGCACTGGGGGTACGCATCCAATGAATGGGTATCCTGCGGGTATGTACGCACTTTATATAAGACATGCCTGCGTGTACGCACCTTTTGAACGGTGTGCCTGCGTACTCCTTATTTCTTCAATATTTGAGAGTTGCTCATCAATGTTTGCTATTGACCTGTTGTACAGTGATCCATCACCTGTATGGGTTGCCATCAAGGACAACACTTTAGCCATAATGCCAACAATCTCCCCCTTTGGACTTGATGGCAAAGCTTACTTGTGAACTGTCATCTGATCCCTTTTTGCTGTCCAGTAACCCATGCATTCTATCACATCTGATATATCTTCTGAATGTATACAAGTGAGATGATCTTGTATGAGAGGGTTGCCATCAAGTACAACACATGCATCATAATGCCAACAATCTCCCCCTTTGGACTTGATGGCAACAACACTGAATCATTCTCCCCCTTTGACATCAAGGGCAAAGGGTTATGCTCCCCCTAAGAACATGCTCTCCGTGACTATAAACCAGATCTGCTGAAGTCTCTGAATGAACTCCCCCTTTGTATATGCCATGGTGCTCCAATTTGATAAGCTCTTTCTGAGAACGAGCTGAGATGTCTGTTCTGCTATATAGTGCTGCTCAAGCTCCCCCT
>APFE031441401.1:42606-65323 GCA_000404065.3 Pinus taeda
AAATATAGGCTGTCCAGTTATGACCATGTAAGGTTGCCTCACATAGAACAATATGCAAATCAATCAAAATGGAAGAGAGGCACACTAGAGGAACCTGTTACACAAGAAGAACTAAATGAAAGAGCAAGAAGAAATCTCCTTAAGATGGATGACTTGGAACTTCCTGCACAGGTATTCTCTCTTCCAAACCCTCAAGTAGGAGCAGCTGCCTCATCCTCCACAGTACATCAGGAGGTAGTCAAAGCCACAAATCAAGCATCCAGCAAAGGCAAGGAAAAAGAGATGGTGCAAGAGCAGCCCCTACAGCAACAACAGGTACAACAAGAACAGGTGCAACAACAACAAAAGGAGCAGCCAGGGAAAAAAGAGAAAACAGCAGAGGCCCCAATGGTCATTGAATAGCAGCCAACACAAATGGTGCCTCCTAGGCAAGAAACAAGAGGTGAAGCCTCAGTCCTCCAATCCCCACAAAGAGAGGACATAAGCAGGAAAAGGGACAGAGAGAATCCCCTCACTACATCAACAACTCAGGGGGAAAAGAGGCAAATATTGAACGCTTTTTCGGAAGAAGAAATGCCAATAGGGCAAACTTCGGGTATGGGCCTGCCTAGCATGGAGGCCTCAGCGAGTTCCATCCAGCAGGAATAAGAGAGGGCAGCAGGAGGAGAAGTTAGCTCCTCAAGCCAACAAAGAGCAGGTGAACAAAGTATCAAGCAGCAGTTCAAGGATATTAAGAAGAGAAATGAACCCATAAGGCTGCAATTGTATAATCATTTGTTGAAAATGGCTCCCACTAACCAGCAAAGACTCATGTCTGCTTATGATGTACATGAGGGAAAAATGATAATGAGCCATTTCATGCCAGCAGTGCAGCAACCACAGTCATCTACCGATTACATCAGGACCAACCTTGAGGTCCTTGCCAAGGACATCCACCCGATGGATCAAATTGAATTACACAAGCAAACGGGTGAGATGGTGTATGCCTCCTTGGCAGACAAAGCATTGGTAAACTACAGGCTAGAAAATAGCCTAAATAATACCACTGCACAACTTGAGTTGGAAAGGGCATCCTCTCAAGCAAAGGACAACATGATCAAAGCTTTGGAGGACATCATAATAGAGCTTGGGCATGATCCTAAGGATGTCAAAGCCATGTAGGAGCTGTTGAAACTAAGGGATGCTGATATGGCAGCATTAAGAAAAATGATCAAGATCCCAGCAACTCTTCATCCCCAAACTGAAGAAGTTGCCCAACTAAGACAGGACAAGGATGCAGCGGCTATGCTGGTAACACTATACAAACAGCTCATCCAAACACAAGAAAAGTTGGAGGAATCAGAGGCTGCACTTCAGGCAGCATTGCAACAAAAAGAGGCAGGCCAAACTTCATAGCCTCCTCCAGAAACAATCAATCTGGAGGAAACTCCTTAAACCACTGCCCCTCCCAGTCAGCAGACACAGCAAGCAGCACCCCCCACCTCAGCACCAACAACAGAGCAGGCTGAAAGTCTTGACATGCAGAAGCTCAGAAATGAGATTCAAGTCTTGGAGGCCCAAATGTCAGAGTTGAATCAAGCCAAAGAAACTCTGGCTAAGATCAATGAAAAATATGACAAATCCAAGCAAAATGTGGCTGAGAGAGAAAGAGAGGTAAAGGCTCTCAAAAGGAGGATAAGTGAGCTAGAAAAGGAGCTCACACTGGACAAAGTAATAGCTGAGCTCAAGAGAATCCTATGGGCCAATATTGGCCAATCCATCACAGACCAGTGGGAATACATTGAAGCCATTCATGAGCAAATGGGGCTCATTGGAAAAGCACACAGGGAAATCCAAAGGGCAAGGGCATCTCTAGGCAGCATGCCTGAGGCTGCCACTAGAATGATAAATGTGCTTAATTATAGGAGAAGCTCTCAGCTGATCAAAATGGGAATTTCCAACAAGACTGAGACCATTTCAATGGTCAAAAGGGTCCTGACACTAAGAAACCTGGTACAGACCTTAGAGAGAAGAAGCCAGGATATGCAAGCAGACATTACTAAATTCCAGGACAAGTTCATGGCATTGCAAAACAGAGGTCTTCCTAGCTTGATGGAGCCCTCAGGAAGACTACTTTCACATGAAAAATATGCCAAGAGGGTTAACACCTTTGCTACTAATCAGATTGCAGAAAAGGGCAGCACATCAGCAGAAACAGGGCCAGCATCAGGACAGACCCTTTTCAACAGGGTGGAGAGCTTATTATTTATTATGAATGAAATTAATCACTTGTTTGATGAGCCTCCCAATTTTTATAAGTATACAGAGGCAGATGAGACCATAGAGTCAATTTTGAGGCATCAACCGCCCACACAGGAAGTCTGGAACAGTTTGATACAATTACTGCTGAACCAAAGCCAGTAATTATGCTTTTCCTTTTGAAATATATAAATTATCATGCACAGGAAGATTTTGATATGTCAGCACGTATGCAGAGAGAGGCTAAGCCAACTCAGCAAAGCCATTCGGCCACCACAGCAGCACTAACAGTCACAGAGAACAGGGCCAAAAGGCTACAGGAGGACAGAGCTGCACAGACACGTCATTCAGTAGTTATAACAAAGCGTTCAACCGACTCAGTGGCCTCCAAAGGTCGAAATCCTCTGACAGAATTAAAGAGCATTTATGTTGTATTAAAAGTTGCAATAAATTCCTATCTACTATTTCTGTACGAGTTGATGAAGATATTTAATTCTCAGATGACTCAATGCCTGAGATATTTTGTATGAAACACTTCTATATATTCCCCCTCGCATGAGTTTGCAGGGGTTGGATGTTGGAGATTATTGATATCTTTAATAGATTTCTTTGACTGTAAATTCTCAAAGAAGTAATACAAAGGCGGTGGAATTTCTAAAGCTCTGTGTTGTTTGATGCATTGTGGTGTTTGGCTGAATGTTACAGGATTCCTGCGTATTTCATGGCACAATAAGTTTTCCTTACAACTCTTTGTTTATGTGTTTTATCATCTTTCATATCTCTTTCATGTTTCTGTGTTTTACAGTTAATGGCAAAGAAAAAGAATAGTTCCAGGATTTAATCACTCATTACCCTGAACTCAATCTAAGCTGTTATAAATGTTTCTTCAGTTATAGTAATAAAGGTGTAATTCTTAATTGCTACCCTTTCATGTTATATCTTTCACAGTGATTATTGTTTCAGGAATTCAAGTTTGCTCCTAAGGAATATATCTCTTTCCCACACCTCAGCTTAGTGGAAAATTCTTAATTGCTTTCCACTGGTTGTTCACATTCCACCATCATAATTTCAAATTTGTTTCATAAAGTATTTAAATGGCCCTGTAATTCCAGCTTCTCAAACTCAAGATTTCAACAACCAGTAGCCACAGACTCCATTGCCCAATGGACTAACCTTATCTGCAGATTTCCACTTTAAGTACAGAAAGACATCCTTCCGACCAAACATAAACCAAAACCCTCACTTCATAACTAGCCTAAAATCCCAAAGAACAGAGACAAACCTTAAAGAAAGAGCCCTCTCTGATTACAGTTGGGCTAGAAGCTGTAATCCAAAGATTGGTTAGTGGTTACCCCGGCCGTATTCCCTTGGGAGTCAAAGGGAACAACCTGGGTGTTAACACCTCCAAATTTCTATAGATATACTGAAGCAGATGAAACGCTCATAAAAATAAGGAGACATCAGCTACCTCTAGCTGATTGGTGGCAGGCAATGCTGGAAGTACTGCCCTGGTGATTCAAGTATATTCTTCCTTTTTTGTCAAAGTTCAGATCTCAGTCACAGTACAGGTCAGCAAAGAATCAAGCTCACAGGTATCACAGGAAGCATCAGTACAGTGACTCATCAAAGCACTCAGACAACAGGCTCAACAAACGCAGATTTAGAAACGCTGCTACAGCCAACTTTGTTGATACAAAAAGTCAAAATTTGTCTGAGATAAAGATAGCTGCCATATTAGTATTAACTGTTATAGTTATTTCTATCATTTATTTCTGTAAGAGAGTTGGTGATGTAATTTATTACACAATAACTCACTGTCTAGATATTTTGTATCCTATTTTTGTATATATATCCCCTCATAGAACGTATTGAGCATCGGTTGTAGTGAAACTCTCTCAGAAGAGTTGCATTGTATATTTTAGACTTTTTGCTGATACAAATTGTTGGTGGAGTTCCTGGTTCCTATACTGTCTGAAGTTGGAAATGAAGGACTGTGTTATGTTGCAGAATTCCTGTGTCGTTTAATGGAACAATAAGTTATTCTAAACCATGTTTTTGTCTTTATGTGTATGCAAAAATTCACATATGTTTCATAATCATAGTAATAGGGAAAAAGAATAGCTTAGGATTTGTTTGAATACACCCTATGCTCAATCTCTGTTTCTAATATGTTTTCTTTAGGATTAGCCGTGGATATGAATTCTTAATTGCTCATGTTTAAACTAATTCTCTCACTGTGAATATTGTTTAGGAATTCTTAACTGCTCATAAACAATACTCTCATTTTCTCCCCTGTTAGCAAAGTGGAAGATTCTTAACTGCCTTTCACTCACTAATTCCATAATTTCATCACCCAATCTTAAAAAATTGTTCCACAGATGCCTATCTGGCTTTGCAGCAATACTCTTCCTTCAAAAACATACTTCAGCAGTACACAGTCATGAACTCCATTGCCCAATGCCCCAAACTGTTCTGTAACTTATATCTCAGCTCTGTTTGAATTCACCGACCAACCAAATCTAAAACAAAATCAGTGCACCATAACTAGCCTAAAATCACCCTCCCCCCCAACAAAGCTAAACTATAAAGAGAGAGCCCTCTCTGGTTGCAGGTAGGCTAGGACCTGTAACTAAAAGATTGGTTAGTGGTTACCTCGGCCGTATTCCTTTTAGGAGGCAGGGAACAACCTGAGTGATAACATCATTGGCAACTCCACTGGGGAGTCTTTTTCAAATTGCCACTTGAAAGGAAACAGGCTTCCTGTTTTTCAGATAAATCTTCTAGAAAGTACCTTTAAAAGCTGTGACTATAAGATTCTCATAAAACATTAAGAAAACAAACTCAGAAGTTGGCTCCAAAGAAGAAAACTCATTACACTAGGTCAAACCCTGACCCTAATCCCCTAGCTGTCTTTGAAAACCCCAATTTAATTCCTAAGATCTTGAAGAAGCAAGAACAACAAGAAGAGTTCTCCGATTCAGGTGCTGAAGCAGTACAGCAGAGCTATATCCCTATCCCTGCCAAAGTATCATTTCATCCTCATATAACCCCCACTTCTCCTAGCTCTTCATCCACTTCCCAAAGTAGCTTCCCCACTCCTCCATACACTACACATCTCACTCCTATTATCCATGTTCTTCCAAAATGTTCCACTCCTTCTTGTTGTTCCTTTTATCTCTGCAAATATGGCTAACAGGTATGCCCCTTTACACCTACCTACAAATCTAGGGGCTATGCCCCAAGATTATCAAAGCAAGATCACTTACTTTTATGGTACTGGTTCTTATACAGCCCAACAACACACCAAGAAAATGCAGGACTATTTTGAGAACTATGAAATTGATGATGAAGATGTAAGGATGAAAATTTTTGTACAAAGCTTAACTGGGAATGTAAGGACTTGGTTTAGGTCTTTAGCTCCACATTCTATACTCAATCCTGATGCTTTATACCTAAGCTTCTTAAACAGATGGGAAAAGAAGAAAGACCCTTTACACATACTAACAGAGTATGATAATTTAAAAAGGGGTCCACAAGAAACAGTTCAAGATTATTGTGTTAGGTTCAACAATGTATACAACGCCATTCCTCAGAACTTGAGACCTCCACCTGATCTGGCCTTGATCAAATTCCCTGATGGTTTTGATTCAGATATGGCATATCAATTAAGAGAAAGAGCACCTCCAACTCTGGCAGACATGCAGAATATAGCTGTCAATGTGGAGGCAAACGTGATTGTTAAGAGAACCAGAGCTAAAAATGAGAGAAGAACAACATTTAAAGAGGAACCCTCAACTTTTGAAAAAAAGCTAGATGCAATCATGAAAGGTATGGAAAGGCTGGGAGATAGAGTTGAGACCATTGAGAGAAAGTCCTCTTGGGAAGGGAAAACAAGCAACACTACTAGGAATCCCAATTTTAGGAAAAACCAAAACCCAAATGCTGGGAGGACTGGTCCTGATCAGATTATCAGACCTCCATTTCAAGAAAACTGTGCAGAGGCCTCAACCTCTAATGAACAAGTAGAGGATCCCCACATCAATCTAATGGGTTTGCACAGTGAAAAACAAGTATTCTTAACACAAGATGATCAACAAGCCCAAGAATACAAACAATTCCAAACAAAATCTGGTGAGTCATTTGATTTCAGAGAAGGGTATGATACGACAGTCTATGAGGTACACAAACAATATAAGTTAAGGAGCAGAACCATAGATGTGCCTGAAACTACCAAACCAACACACACCAAACTGCCTAAGAAATCCAATGATAAAGATGTCTCAACAGAGTCCTCAGATAAAAAACTCCAAAGGGAAGCCACAGTGGAATATGTACCTGATATACAGCCTTCAGGAAATCCCTCATCTTCACCATCTCTTCCAACAGAACTCTTAAACAGACCTCTAGAAAACAATCACAATTCAGACATACCTCAAAACAGTGAACCTGGCCATGACAAGGTCACCCAAAACCCAGCAGAAAAAGAAAAACTTGCTGCTCACAATATAAAAGTTCAGATGGAAAAGCCTTTCAATTTAGAAACAGAAATTGGCAAACTGAAAATAGCCATTCCTCTTTCTGAACTGGCTAAACACGAGGTCTTTAGACAACAAATCAATAGATCATTGCAAGTACCAGATAATAGGGATGCAGTTAATATTCTGGATGATCAGCCAGAACTGATTTTTGGCTCAGAAGTCAATGGAAAATCATTGGATGGAGGTATCCCTCCATTTTATGTGAGCCTAAACATTCATGACAAAGTGCTACACAATGCCATGTTTGACTCAGGTGCCTCTCATAACCTAATGCCCAAATCAGTAATGGAAAAACTTGATCTAGACATCACTAGACCCTATAAGACTTGTTTTCATTTGACTCCAGCCAGGTAAGATGTCTAGACCTTATCAAGGACCTTTGTGTATCCCTAGTCCAATATCCAGCTAAAACAATTTTAATGGATGTGGTAGTAGCTGACATTCCACCCAAATATGGTATACTTTTATCTAGATCATGGGGTGCCAAACTCCAAGGATCTCTGCAACTAGACATGTCATATGCCACAATTTCAGTCTTTGGCCAGCCAAAGAGATTATATCGAGAAACATTGATGAAATATGTGGTCAGCAGTCAAGAGAAGCCCCAAAACTTCCCAATCTACTCCATTCATTCATACATGGACTCATTTATATTGTACAATGCTGATATGTGTCCCAAAACTGAGGTTAAGCTCCTAAAAACAACAGAAGCCGGGCACATAAATGAACAGTCCAGAGCCCAAGATCAAAATATCATTGATGTGATCAACACAACACAGTCTATTAATATATCATATGAATCACTAAGGCCAGACCTGCTCATTAAACAAACATGTAAACTCATTGAAAGAAGCATTGATCAAGAGATCTTGTGGTATTTAGAATTTGATGGGTCAATGAATAAACTAGGAGCAGGGGCAGGGGTTTGGATACATAATACACAAAATGACCATGCTCTAGGTCATGCATATAGGCTTAACTTCAGATGTACAAACAACATGGCCGAATATGAAGCCCTTTTGCTAGGTCTCAAACTGATTAGTAGTCTTGGAGTGACCAGAGTTTCCATTTTGGGTGATTCAGATCTAATTATACAACAAAGGGAAGTTTTGTCACAAATGATCTCAGGCTAAGGTCTTAAAGGATAGCAGTAACAGACTTATTCAGCAGCTTCTCGGACTTTCAGCACCAAAATACCTAGAAGCCATAATTTACATGCTCATAGTTTGGCAACTTTTGCAAGCACCTGTAAACTTCCTTTTGGGCCTAACCATTAGTTCACTGCTGAAATTAAACATAGGCCTGTTGTCCCAGATAATGTAGACAATTGGCAAGTATTTGAGAATGATACTCAGATAAATAATTTTTTGACCATGAAAGAAGAATTCTCAAACTTAAACATAGACACAAGCATTAGGAATGATCAACACCAAACTGATGAACTTAAGACAAGTATATCAGCTGAAACAGCAAATATGGTCTTACATTCTACAAACTTTGACTCTGCTAATGTACAGAAGCTAAAACAAGCAGATTTTCATGAACTCATTAAAGAAGAATCTGAAGTAATTCAACTAAAGGATAATTTCCTGCCCACAGGTCTTACTCCTTTAGAAGACATTTTTTATTCAAATGACATCCCTAAGAAACCAAAGATGCAACCCATAAATGCAGAAATTGAGGAGTGTAATATTGGGACCACTGAAAATCCCAAAATGATAAATCTTTCTAGAACCTTACCTCCTGATAAAAAATCAGAATATATTGAATTGTTTAAAGAGTTTCAAGATGTGTCTGCCTGGAGTTATGAGGACCTCAAATCCTATGATACTTCAGTCATCCAACACACAATACCCTTGAAAGAGAACCAGAAACCCTTCAAACAGAAGTTGAGGAGAGTAAATCCAGTCCTTCTTCCCCTAATTGAAAAGGAAGTAAAACGAATGTATGAAGCTGGAATCATTGCACCTATAAGATTTCTGAATGGATTTCAAACCTTGTACCCACAAGAAAGAAAACCGGGGAGATAAGACTTTGTGTTGATCTGAGAAATTTGAACAAAGTCTCTCTCAAAGACCACTACCCCTTACCAAAAATGGACCACATCTTGAAAAGGGTAGTAGGGGCTTCAAGGATCTCACTATTGGATGGTTTCTCAGGATTCAATCAAATTCTAGTTCACCTAGATGATCAGGATAAAACAGCTTTTACTACACCTTGGGGAAACTTCAAATATGTCAAAATGCCTTTTGGACTCAAGAATGTTGGAGCCACATTTTAGAGGGCAATGGACATAGCCTTTGCTAAAGAAATCCATGATTTCTTAGTCATATACCTTGATAATCTCACAGCTTTCTCAAAATCAGACCAAGAACATTTAAAACATCTCAGAGAAGTGTTCTTAATTTGCATAAAGTATGGCATATCTTTGAACCCAAAGAAATCACTATTTGGCCTGGAAGTAGGCAAACTCCTAGGTCATATAATTTCAAAACATGGCATAAGAATTGACCCTGATAGAATTCAAGCTATCCTTCAAGTCCCTCATCCAAGAAACATCAAAGAATTACAAGCCTTTCTAAGAAAGATCAATTTCCTAAGAAGATTTATTCCTAACTTGGCTGAACTAATAAGATTGTTGAACAACATGCTCAAGAAAGATGCCAAAGTCAAATGGACAGTAGAAGCCAAACAGGCTTTTGAGGAGATTAAGATTGCTTTGACAAAAACACTTGTTCTTACAAGTCCTAGATTTGATAGAGACTTTATAATTTTTTCCTTTGCATCTGACCATACAATTGTTGTTGTCTTATTACAAAAGGATGACTCAGGATGTGAAAAACCCATTGCCTTTTTCAGCAGAGCCCTTAGAGATGCCCCATTCAAATACCAGATCATGGAAAAGCAAGCATATGCCCTTGTCAAAGCCATAAAAGATTTGAGAGTTTATATCTTGTACTCTCACATAGTTGCATATGTGCCCAATGCAGTGGTCAAAGACATTTTAACTCACGAGGGAATTGAAGGTAAGAGGGGCAAATGGATAGCCAACATTTTGGAATATGATATAGAGATTAAGCCAACAAAACTTATAAAAGGACAAGGGCTAGCTAAACTAATGACTGAAACCAATTTCCAAGCCCTTGACATCAATGAACTGGATAACGAATAGGGGATGGCGACTCCACAGATCAATCAAGCCTTTTTCCAATCACCTTGGTATGCTGACATATGTTTTTTATTGTTAAACCTGCAAGTTCCTCCAGGGTTATCCAGAACCAAAAAGAGATTTTTGAAAATGAAAGCTTCAAAGTTTTGTATCATAGATAATGTATTATTTTGGAGAAATCATGAAGGTATTTTGCTTAACTGCCTAACTTCAGATGAAACTGATAAAGTCCTTAGATAATTTCATGCAGGAGATTGTGGAGGGCACTTATATTGGAAATCAACAGCTGATAAAATCCTGAGGGCTGGATTTTATTGGCCCTCCCTATTTACCGATTCAAAAAAGTTTGTAATGCCATGTCATAAATGTCAAATCTTTGAAGGGAAGAAAAAGTCGTTGCCTTTACCCCTCAAACCCATTTCAACTGAAAAACCATTTCAACAATGGGGCTTAGACTTCATTGGGGAAATTCACCCTTCATCCTCTGGCCAACATAGATGGATTTTGACAGCTACTTATTACTTCACCAAATGGATAGAGGCCATACCTTGTAGACAAGCAAATGACTCAATTATCATACAATTCCTAGAAACCAATATCTTGTCTAGATTTGGCTGCCGAGAGAAAATCATAACAGATAATGCAGCTGCCTTTAAATCCAAGAGAATGATCAGCTTCTGTCACAAATATCATATCACCCTAGGTCATTCAACAGCCTATTACCCTCAAGGAAATGGTCTAGCTGAGTCCTCTAATAAAAGCCTAATCAACATCATTAAAAAGGTCTTGGAGGAGAACAGAAAGAATTGGCATAAGAAGTTGGTAAATGCACTATGGGCAGATAGGTTGACCACTAAAAGATCTATTGGTACTAGCCCATATGAGTTGGTCTATGGCCTGGAAGCTGTGTTCCCATCATCTCTTGGGATCCCTGTGATCAAATTGCTGCAGGAAATACAGGATGAACCCAATGATATCCAGAGAAGGATCAATCAAACAATTCACTTACAACAAACAAGGGAAGAAGTGTATCAGAGAACCCAGGTTCTACAAGAGAAACTTAAAAAGGTGTTTGACAAAAGAACAAAAGCTGAGGACTTTTTCATAGGGAACAAAGTATTGAAATGGGACTCTAGGAGGGAAGACAAAGGAAACCATGGCAAATTTGACTTTATGTGGAAAGGGCCATTTGTAATTCAAGTTGTGAAAGGCAACAATACCTTTTTTCTCAAGAGTCTGGATGAGTCAAACAATGATGAAGGCCCAGTGAATGGGAGAATTCTCAAACATTACTATGATCCATGAGCATAGTATAGCCACATATTGTACATAAATATCTATATTTTCAACATTTTTTCTTTTTTACAACAGATAAATAGAAGAACAACTACAACAGATTTTGAAGAATGATCAGCAAAACCATATCAAAAATGACATAGATGCTTCAAAAGCTCCATGAACAGAATCGAGCAAGGACTACAGAGCAGTGAACCAATGATAGATAGTGATACACGTTAGTAAGACACGAAATGGTAACCCTTGCACAAATGAGGTCATAAAACACTGGATACCAGCTCACTGGTTTCAGATCAAAGGTGTCAATACTAGGGAAGATTCACTACAGTAAGAAGAGGAAAATAAGGCCATCTGACCTGCTGTTCTTGGATTTCCTTCAGGAAAAGCCATCCCCAAGTGGAGCCACTATTAGGTTCCTATACCAATAGGTTTCATCTTTCATGATTGACAGTGGAAGGGCTAAATATGTTCATCATTGCAGGCTGCAAAGGTTCCATATTTTTGTGTACATACTAGGAAAATTAAAAAATGAAAAGAGGGTATGCCTTAAAAGAATAATCAAGGCAAGAAATCAAATTGTCAGAGAAAAGTGAAAATGAACCCCAAACTAAAGACCAGGAAAGTGGCCAGTCAAAATGCCACTACTATCTTTTGGGCAGTATCATACTCTACAAATACTGCTACTAATCATACTTGATGAATGGCCCAATAGTCTAAACTGGTCCATGCCATGTTTAAATTTCTTGTTGCAGAATAGAGAATGTTTCCTATCCAAACAACTCAAGCTTGGCAGATGACTAGTTAGGTAGAGAAATGAAGGTGCCCAACTGCTTAACCTGGGTCCTTGGAAGAAATAAGGGTACATTTAGATAGGAGGGCAGTCAAAAGAAAAAGAGAATAATCAGGGTCTGCTAATTCAAGTGCACCCACTTCAAATGAAGAAAATTTTTTAGGATTACTAGGATGGGTAAGTAGTGCAAGGTTGCAAAAATGGAGAGCCATCACCAATTGGCTTATCAAGTACAAAGGCTCATTCCACTCAGGGTATTGGCATCAAAAGCAGAGGGTGGAGGACAAAACATTGAGAGCATGTCTAATTTCCCCTATTTTCCCCAAACATCATTTACTAACACCTCCAAGGACCTTGAGATCTGCTCAGGTGTCCAGTTCCACTTAAGTTCATGACAAGCTACTGGGTCAAACCATGAAGTTTAATCATGAAAATAAGCCACATTTTTGTGTAAAAAATCTTTACTCTCATTTCATTTATCTTCATTTCCTAAGTTTTACCTCTTAGAACTTAGTCTTTACCCCTTCACTCACCTCACAAAGTCATATTAACCACTAATGTACTATTTAGCTCCCTAACTTCCCCCCTTCCCTAATTCTATTAGAATCTATGAAAACAATTCCCAAAAAATATGTATAAATACCCTCCCCCTAGCACTATAGCTATATAACCCTTCCTTGGGAAATATTAACCTATCAGGGGTTAGTATTAGCCCCCTTTGACCCTAAACTATGGTTTTTATCATAAAAACTATGGTTAAAAGTCAACAAATCCAAAACCCGCCCCTCATTAACCCCTGTACCCCTTTTTCCGCCCAAAATGCATTTATTATAATGTTTTTAATTAAAATATTTATAAATGGGCATTAATTAACCCAAAAACCCGAAAAGCTTATGTTAAAAACCCACCCCCGCTTGATTTATTTTAAAAATATATTAATGTAATGGGTAGGTCCCCCTCTGATAACACCCCATCACATCACGATCCCCGCCAGTCGTCCGATCATGGACGATCCAGTCCAACGATGGGCGGTCATTTCCCCACGCAAACTGCCCAACCTTTTGCGTCCGAGGGATTGGCGGTATTGCCGCTGTACCCCGCCACGTGTTGGCCTCCCGCGGTGTTCGAAGCCCCCCCCCTTGAAACCGCTTACCACCCTAAGGGCCTCCGGGGAAACCACTTATCGCCCGTCCCTCGCGCTGAAGTCCCACCCCCGTCAGTGTGACGTCACTCGCCTTTTCTGCCACCGTGCCTCCATGTCATATCCACGTCGCCTGTCCACCCTGCCACCGTGTCACCGCCACCTGGGCACCCACGTCAGCTGCCACGTCACCCTGCCATACCCGGTCCCATGATGACGTCAGCATGACGTCATCACCAAAAAGGCGCCAAGGGGCCAAAATGCATAAAAAGACATAAAATGACCATTATTCGTCATTTTCATTCGTCGTTTCCAGAGCGCCTCTGCATGTGAAAACGTCGTTCAACGACCGAAATCCAAATTTCACCAGCCAAAGGTCCTGCTGCCCTCATCATCGACCCAAGTACCTGCAACTAGTCCAGTTCGATGCCTCCTACACCATAAAAACCAGGTATTTGCCGCAGGCGGCCTTCTTTACCCACATTTCTCCTATTGCTCTCCTAAATTCCTGCAAAAGAACTCTACTAAAGTTCCTCACTGCTAAAATTGTCCACTAAAGAACACTTAAAAACCTGGTTAAACCCCTACAAGACAAAACTTTGCAAGAAGCCCATGCCCTTCTGCAAATTCGCCATAAAACCAATCGAAGAGGCCGAGCTACCGACTAGAAGCAAATACAACTATTCCCTCATCCCTGTTATAACAAATTCCCTTGAACAACCAGCTAATTAGCTCAAACACACTCTGGTTCTTCAAACAGAGTGCCCCTCAGTTCATCAAAACCTGTAAGAGTTTCCTTATACTTTCAAGCTACTCACTGCCAAACAGAATTTAGCAGGCATTCCTTAGCCTTAGTACCAATCCTAAAAATCAAGTAAAACATCTAGTTGAAATCATACATGGCCACTCCATCTCCACTGGATGTAGCTCCTGTGAATCCACTAAATAAAGAACTGGAAGCTATGCCACTGGTAGATAGTGATTTCCTCATTGCAGACTTTGTGGCAGAGAGGAACCACTTATAGACCTTCTTCCAGCTAAGGAACAATCACTTGGACAACAGTGACATGTATGGCATCTGGGAATCCAATCTGCCCACCTACTTCCTGCCATCTGTGAATTTTTTCCCTCAAGTCATTCACCTCTGTGCAGAAAACTATGACCAGAAGCGCAGAGCTGTAAAGTCTCCATCTGGGAGCATCCTCTTCTACATAACACCAGATTCCATCAATCAAATGTTGAACTACAAGCAAACCCAGCTGCTATATACAATTATCCAATAAGTACCCATTCTCCATTAAGTACTTGCTGGATGAGGGCTCCAAGCTCTCTAGTACAAACATTGTTGCAGTGGCCAAGAATTTCATGAAGGCAAACTGCCAACCTTCTAGGCCACCTCCTTTTTCATATGAAAATTTCAATGAGGTAGGCAAGCTGCTGGTGGATATGTTAACCTCTATGCTGGGATTCACCACAAATGAGCATGTTGATGAAACTGTGCTGGTCATGTTTTCTACATATAGCCTTGAGAAATCCCCTGCTGTGAAGTACAATTATGCCAAGTATATTGCCAACAGGATGCATGACCAATTGTCAAGTCTGAATAGGGAGGCAATATTTAAGTATTCATCATACATCTATCACCTATTCATGTATTATCAAACAGATTGCTTCCAGTGCCCAATCAAGAAGTTAGACTCACAGGGTGAGAGGAGGTCTGTTATCTTCTAGTCTTCAGTCTTCCACCAAATCCAAAATTCTCCCTATTCATACTGTGAATTTATTGACCAGTTTGTTTATCCAGTCACATGCCTCTTAAAGAGGACTCCTCCTGCCAGATTGTCCAAAGATATGCAAAAAATCTTACAGTTGTCCAGGAATTACAAAATAGGTGATTGGTATTTGTACCAAAATCACACAGTTATCAAAATCTATGGTTGTGAGCTCTGTCCCTACAGGCTCCCGAAGTATGTGCCTATGAGGTTGTTTTCCCTGGAATACTATAGACAACTCATAAACTCTGATCTTACACACTTCCATAGTGCCAAGAAGAAAGCCAACCTAAAGTTCAGAGACCACCTAGGCCCATTTGTCATGAATAAGAAAGATGGTTGGCAAGAAGTTGATCAAATACTCGGGCAACAGCTCAAACTCAAAAGAAGCTTCTGGTGGGTCCCTTATGACCCTAAAGGTTTCATCAGTGCTAGGAGGGTCAAGTATAGGCTGCTAGCCTATAAGCATTGCCCATACCCACAAATACAACACTTTGCCAACCAAGATGAATGGGTACCTAAATCAATAGTAGAGGAATTGAGTCAGGAAGAAAAAATGGAGCAGACTGTGAAAGATTTGGAAAAAATTCTTGACTTGGATTCTTGTCAACAGGTCTTGTTCAAACAACCAGTCCAAGTAGGAGAAGGCACTTCTACTGCTCCAACTGCATAGGACAGCCAGCAAGCTCCTGCAACAACAACTACGGCAAAGGGGAAAGAAAAATGGATGAACAGCAACAGGCAGAGACAGGGCAGCCCAGCACCTCAAAAGATCAGACTCAAGGGCAAGCCCCTTCACAACCAACTGGACCACCCCAAATCCCAGTTCTGCAAACTCCTCTCAATGAAGAGAGAGGAAAAAAGAGAGATAGAGAGGAGGTCACACCTCCAACAGGGTCATCACAGCAACCAAAAGCCAAGAGGCCAAGGATTGACCCTGAAACAGAAGAGGGAGATATCAGTGAGGAAAGGGCAGAAAGCCACAACAGAGAAAGGCAAACAAGCCAGCAGGCTGCCACTAGCTCATTTCATCTAGAACATGCCCTACAACACACCACACAGGTATCCTCCTCAAGACAACAGGGCAAGAAACCAGCTGCAATCAAAGAAGGCTGCATAGAGATCAAGGCACAAAATGAATTGTTGAGAGTGCAGCTCTATGATCAATTCTTGAAAACAACTCCAGCCAAAAAACAAAGATTGATGGTTGCCTATGATCTTAAAGAGGAAAAAATGATCTTTACTCATTTGAAGCCTAAAGTCCCACATCCCAAGACCTCTGCAGATTACTATAGAACAAACTTGGAGGTCTTTTCTAAAGACATACACCCCATGGATCAGATTGAGTTGCACAAACAGACTGGGGAAATGGTGTATGCAACACTTGTAGACAGGGCCATACTGGCCCATCAGCTAAAAGAAGCCTTGAAGAACACAAACACACAACTTGATTTGGAAAGGTTGTCTTCCTCCGCAAAGGACAACAGAATAAAGACATTGGAAGACATAATAATTGATTTGGGACATGACCCAAAGGATTCAAAGGGTGTTAGGGCCCTCATGAAGGAAAAAGAGGATGACATTGCTGCACTAAGAAGGCAGGCAAAATTTCCTCCTACCATTCACCTTCAAACAGCAGAACTTGCACAAGAAAAGCAAGTAGATGATGCCATGGATCTGCTTCTGGTAATGAATCAAAGAATATTACAAATGGAAGCAGAATTAGAGAAAGCACTGTAGGACAAGCAAGGGGAGTCAGCCTCCCAGCCCCCTCAAACATCAACAACTCTTGGACCTACCCCTCCCACACAAGCAGCAACAGCCCCTTCTACTATTCCAGCACCTACCATAGCTACATCAGCAACAGGAGAAACAGCAGAAGCAACAACAGCAGCAGAATCCAGCATGAGCATGGAGGACTTGATGAAAGTTGTTAAGGAGCTTGAGACTCAGGTAACTGAAATAAATGATGCCAAGGATAGACTGGCCAAGTTGGAGACCAGTTATGATAAATCCAAGATGACAGTAGCAGAGAAACAAAGAGAAATAAAGTCCTTAGAGGCCAAAGTAAAAACTCTGGAAAATGAATTTCTCCTAGGTGAAACCCTAGCAGAAATAAAGAAGATAATTTGGGCCAAAATTGGCCAATCAATACAGGACCAATGGAGGTCAATCCAGGCAATCTATGAGTAGGTTGAGCTGATAGGCATGGCTCATGTGGAAATCCAAAGAGCCAGAACAACACTGGGAATAATGCCCGAGCAGGCCACTAAAATGATACATTTCCTCAATAACCTTACTAGGGAGGAACTGGCAGTTTTGGAGATAAACAACAGAACAGACACCATCCTGATAGCTAAAAAGGTGCTGACCTTAAGGAACTTCACTCAAACTCTGGAGACAAAATGTCAGGAAATGAAAGTAGAGATTGATGAATTCAGGGCAAAAATGACAGTATTACAGGATAAAGGACTGCCAAGCCTAGTGACTGGCACAGGACAGCTGCTGTCATATAATCAGTATATGACAAGGATCAACAATTATGTTGAAAATCAAATAACAGCATCTAGCAGCTCCACAGAAGAAGCAGGGCCTCCCTCTGGGTAGTCTCTATATGACAAGTTAGAAAATATGTTTTTTATTGAACATGAGATAAATCATCTGTTTTAGGTGCCTCCAAACTTCTACAAATATACAGAGGCAGATGAAACACTGGTGAAAATAAGGAGGCATCAGCTACCTCCAGCTGATTGGTGGCAGGCAATGCTGGAAATTCTTCCCATATAATGCCACTATGTTATTTCCTTTTTTGAGAAAAATCAAGTTTTCAGTCACAGTACAGGTCAGCAGACAAATCAGCACACAGGTATCACAAGGAGCATTCGTACAAGTGACTCACCAACGCACCTAGACAACAGGCTCAATTAACGTAGAGTTAAAGGCACAACTACAGCCCACTTTGCTGAGCCATAAAGTCAAAAGTTGTCTGACAAAAAGATAGCTGCCATCTCAGCATTAAATGTTGTAGTTATGTTTTCATTTAGTTTTCGTAAGAGAGTTGGTGGTGCAATTTATTGCACAATAACTCTCTATTGAGATATTTTGTACCCTATTTTGTATATATATCCCCTCATATAGCGTATTGAGGGTCGGTTGTAGTGAAATTCTCTCTGAAGAGCTCTATTGTATATTTGAGACATTTTGATAATACAAATTGTTGGTGGAGATTTCTGGTTTCTATGCTCTCTGAAGATGGAAATGAATAGCTCTATTTTGTTGCAGAATTCCTGTGTCATTTGCTGGAGCAATAAGTTTCTCTGAACTGTGTATGTGTTTTCTGTGTTTTCCATAATTCTTATGTTTTCATAATCCTAGTAAATAGAGAAAAAGAATAGCCCAGGATTTGTTTTGAACACCCTATGCTCAATCTCTATTTCTAAATATGTTTTCCTCTGGATTAGCCATGGATATGAATTCTTGATTGCTCATGTCTAAACTAATTTTGTCATGGTGAATATTGTTTAAGAATTCTTAACTGCTCTTAAGCAATAAGTTCATTTTTCTTTATGAGCATAGTGAAAGATTCTTAACTGCCTTTCACTCACTAATTCCATAAATCAAAAAATCTGGTAAATTGCCTCACATATGCCTATCTGGCTCTGCAACAACACTCTGCCTTCATAAACCTACTTCAGTAACACAAATACCTCAACTCCATTGCCCAATGGACCAAACTGTTCTATGATCTATATTTCAGTTCTGTCTGAATATACCAACCCACCAAACTCAAACAAAACAACACACCATAACTAGCCTAAAAACATTCATCAACAAAGCTAAACTATAAAGAGAGAGCCCTCTCTGGTTTCAGGTAGGCTAGGACCTGTAGCTAAAAGATTGGTCAGTGGTTACCTCGGCCGTATTCCCTTCAAGAAGCAGGGAACAACCTGAGTGATAACATTAATGGCGAATCCACTGGGGAACTTATGTCAAATTACCAAGTAAAAGGAAATAAGCTTCTTGTTTAAATCCTATCACAAGATACCAAGGAAAGAGAACTCAGAAGCTGGCTCCAAAGAAGAAATCTCGTTACACTAGGTCCAATCCTGACCCTAATCCCCCAGCTATCTTTGAAAACCCAAATTTAATCCCCAAAATCTTAAAGAAGCAAGAGTAGCTAGGGGAGCTCGCAGATTCAGATACAGAACCAAATCAGCAGAGCTATATTCCTACTCCTGTCAAAGCATCAGTTCACCCTCACACTATCCCTACTTATCCTAGTTCTTCATCCACTTCCCAAGGTAGTTTCCCCACTCCTCCATCCCCAACACACCTTACTCCTGTTATCCCCGTTGTTCCAGTTGTTCCTCTCCTTCTTGTTGCCCCTTTTATCCCTGCAAATATGGCTAGATATGCTCCTTTAGTCCTGCCTGAAAATCCAGGGGAAATGCCCCAAGACTATCAAGGCAAAATCACTTACTTTGATGGTACTGGCACTTATATAGCCCAACAACACACCAAGAGGATGCAGGACTATTTTGAGAACTATGAGATAGATAATGAAGATGTAAGAATGAAAATTTTTGTGCAAAGTTTGACAGGTGATGTAAGGAATTGGTTTAGGTCTCTAGCTGCAAACTCTATAGTCAATCCTGATGCCTTATACCTAAGTTTTTTAAACAGATGGGAAAAGAAGAAAGACCCTCTACACATACTGACAGAGTATGATAACTTGAAAAGGGGCCCACAAGAGACAGTTCAAGATTATTGTGCTAGGTTCAACAATGTATATAACGCTATCCCTCAAAACTTGAGACCTCCTCTTGATCTGGCCTTGATCAAATTTCCTGATGGATTTGACCCAGACATGGCATATCAATTAAGAGAAAGAGCACCTCCAAGTCTTGCAGATATGCAGAACATAGCTGTAAGTGTGGAGGCAAATCTAATTGCCAAGAGAACCAGAGGAAAAAATGAGAGAAGAATAACATTCAAAGAGGAACCCTCAACCTTTGACCAAAAACTAGATGCAATCATGAAGGGTATGGAGAGGTTGGGAGATAGAGTTGAGACCATGGAGAGAAAGCCCTCTTGGGAAGGACAAAAAAGCAACACTACTAGGAATCCCAATTTTAGAAAAAACCAAAACCCAAATGCTGGGAGAACTAGTCCTGATCAAAACATCAGACCTCCATTTCAAGAAAATTATGCAGAGGCCTCAACCACTAGTGAACAAATAGAAGATCCCCACATCAATTTAATGGGTTTGGACAGTGAAGAACAAGTATTCTTAACACAAGATGATCAACAAGCCCAAGACTACAAACAATTCCAAGCAAAATCTGGTGAGTCATTCGATTTCAGAGAAGGGTATGACACAACAGTCTATGAAGTACACAGACAATACAAGTTAAGAAGTAGAACCATATATGTACCTGAGAATACCAAACAAACAAACACCAGACTGCCCAAGAAATCTAGTGGTAAAACTGTCTTAACAAAGTCCTCAGATAAAAAACCCCACAAAGAGGTTACAGTGGAAGATGTATCTGATACACAGCCTCCAGTAAAACCTACACCTACACCACTTCTTCCAGTAGAAATTTTGGGCAAACCTCTAGAAAACAGAGCCAACCCAAACATACTCCAAAACAGTATACCTGATCAGGACATGGTCACCCAAAATTCAACAGAAAAAGAAAAATTTGTTGCTCACAATTTAAAAGTTCAGATGGAAAAACCTTTCAATCTTGAAATAGAAATTGGCAAACTGAAAATTGCAATTCCCCTTTCTGAACTAGCCAAACATGAGGTCTTCAGACAACAAATTAATAGATCATTGCAAGTACCATAAAATAGGGATGCAGTTAACATTCTGGATGACCAACCAGAGTTGATTTTTGGCTCAGAAGTCAATGGCAAATTAGGGGATGGAGGGACTCATCCATTCTATGTAAGCCTAAAAATTCATGACAAAGTATTACACAATGCCATGTTTGACTCAGGGGCCTCTCATAACCTAATGCCCAAATCAGTAATGGAAAAACTTGGATTGGATATCACCAAACCCTATAAAGATTTGTTTTCATTTGATTCCAGCCAGGTAAGATGTTTAGGCCTGATCAAAGACCTCTGTGTATCCCTAATCCAATATCCAACCAAAACAATTCTAATGGATGTAGTAGTGGCTGACATTCCACCTAAATATGGTATGCTCCTATCAAGATCTTGGGGTGCCAAACTCTAAGGATCTTTGCAACTAGACATGTCATATGCCACAATTTCAGTCTTTGGCCAGCCAAAGAGACTGTACCGAGAGACACTCATGAAATATGTGGTCAGCAGTCAGGACAAGCCCCAAAACTTCCCAGTCTACTCCATCCATTCAGACATGGACTCCTTCATACTATACAATGCTGATCTATGTCCCAAAACTGAGCTCAAGCTCTTAGAAACAAAGGAAACCAGGCATATGAATGAACAATCCACGGGTTCAGAGCAAAAGATCACTGATGTAATCAAAACAACAGAGTTTGCTAATAGGTCACAAGAATCACCAAAACGAGACTTGCCCACTGAACAAATCTGTAAATCCATTGAAACAAACATTGACCAAGAAACCCAGTGGTATTTAGAATTTGATGGGTCAGTAAATAAGCTAGGAGCAAGAGCTGGGGTATGGATACACAATACTCAAAATGACCATGCTCTAGGTCATGCATATAGGCTTAATTTCAGATGCATAAATAACATAGCAGAATATGAAGCCCTCCTACTAGGTCTCAAACTGATTAAGAGTCTAGGAGTGACCAAAGTCTCCATATTGGGGGATTCAGACCTAATTATCCAACAGATAAAGGGAAATTTTGTCACAAATGATCCCAGGTTGAGGTCTTATAGGTTAGCAGTGACAGACTTGCTCAACAACTTCCTAGAATATCAGCTCACCAAAATACCTAGGAACCACAACTTGCATGCTCACAATCTGGCAACCTTTGCAAGCACCTGTAAACGTCCTTTTGGACCTAACCACCAGTTCACTGCTGAGATTAAACATGGGCCTTCTATCCCAGACAATGTAAATAATTGGCAAGTATTTGAGAATGATACTCAGCTAAACAATTTTTTAACCATGAAGGAGGAATTCTCAAACTTAAACATTGACACAAGCATTAGGGATGATCAAAACCAAAAAGATGAACTAAACACAAGTATATCAGCTGAAACAGCAGATATGATATTACATCCTACAACCTTTGACCCTGCCAATTTACAGAAGCTAAAGATAACAGACCTTGATGAAATTAATGAGGAAGAAACATAAGTAATTCAGTTAAAAGATAATTTATTGCCTACAGGTCTTGCTCCTTTAGAAGACATTTTTTATTCAAATGATCTCTCTAAGAAACCAAATATGCAACCCATCAATGCAGAAATAGAGGAGTGCAACATTGGGACCATTGAAAATCCCAAAATGATCAAGCTTTCTAGAACCTTACCTCCTGATAAGAAATTAGAATATATCAAACTGTTCAAAGAGTTTCGGGATGTGTTTGCCTGGAGCTATGAGGACCTTAAATCCTATGATACTACAGTTATCCAGCACACAATACCCCTGAAAGAAAACCAAAAAACCTTTAAACAGAAACTAAGAAGATTGAATCCAGTACTTCTTCCCCTAATAGAAAAAGAAGTAAAACGAATGTATGAAGCTGGGATTATTGCTCCCATAAGGTTTTCTGAATGGATTTCTAACCTTGTACCTACAAGAAA
>APFE031441401.1:67870-82843 GCA_000404065.3 Pinus taeda
TCAACTGAAAAACCATTTCAACAATGGGGCTTAGACTTCATTGGGGAAATTCACCCTTCATCCTCAGGCCAGCATAGATGGATCCTGATAGCTACTGATTACTTCACCAAATGGATAGAGGCCATACCTTGTAGACAAGAAAATGATGCAACTATCATACAATTCCTAGAAACCAATATCTTGTCTAGATTTGGCTGCCCAGAGAAAATCATAACAGATAATGTAGCTGCCTTTAAATCCAAGAGAATGATCAGCTTCTGTCACAAATATCATATCACCCTAGGTCATTCAACAGCCTATTACCCTCAAGGCCATGGCCTAGCTGAGTCCTCCAATAAAAGCCTCATCAACATCATTAAAAAGGTTTTGGAGGAGAACAAAAAGAATTGGCATAAGAAGCTGGTAAATGCACTATGGGCAGATAGGTTGACCACTAAAAGATCTATTGGTACTAGCCCATATGAGTTGGTATATGGCCTGGAAGCTATGTTCCCATCATCCCTTGGGATCCCTGTGATCAAATTGCTGCAGGAAATACATGTTGAACCCAATGATATCCAGAGAAGGATCAATCAAACAATTCACTTACAACAAATAAGGGAAGAAGTGTATCATAGGACCCAAGTTCTATAAGAGAAGCTTAAAAAGGTGTTTGACAAAAGAACAAAAGCTGAGGACTTTTTCATAGGGAACAAAGTATTGAAATGGGACTCTAGGAGGGAGGACAAAGGAAAGCACGACAAATTTGACTTTCTATGGAAAGGGCCATTTGTAATTCAAGTTGTGCAAGGTAACAATACCTTTTTTCTCAAGAGTCTAGATGAGTCTAACAATGATGAAGGCCCAGTGAATGGGAGAATGCTCAAACACTACTATGATCCATGAGCATAGGATAGCCCCATATTGTACATAAATATCTATATTTTCAAGCCTTTTTTTCTTTTTTACAGCAGATATATAGAAGAGCAATAGATTTTGAAGAATGATCAGCAAAACCATATCAAAAATGACATAGATACTTGAAAAGCTCAATGAATAGGATTGAGCAAGGTCTTTAGAGCAGAAAACCAATGATAGGCAGTGATACATGTTAGCAAGTCATGAAATGCTAATCCTTGCACAAATGAGGTCATCTGACCTGCTGTTCTTGGCTTTTCACCAGGAAAAGCCATCCCCAAGTGGAGCCACTGTTAGGTTCCTATACCAATAGGTTTCATCTTTCATGATTGACAGTGGAAGGGCTAAATATGTTCATCATTGCCGGCTGCAAAGGTTCCATATTTTGTGTACATGCTATGAAATTAAAAAATGAAAAGAGGGTATGCCTTAAAAGAATAATCAAAAGGCAAGAAAATCAAATGGTCAAGAGAAAAGTGAAAATGAACCCCAAACTAAAGACCAGGAAAGTGGCCAGTCAAAATGCCACTACTATCTTTGGGCAGTATCATGCTCTACAAATACTGCTGCTAATCATACTTGATGGATGGCCCAATAGTCTAAACTGGACCATGCCATGTTTAAATTTCTTGCTGCAGAATAAAGAATGTTCCTTGTCCAAACAGCTCAAGCTTGGCAGATGACTAGCTAGGTAGAGAAATGAAGGTGCCCAACTGCTTAATCTGGGTCCTTAGAAGAAATAAGGGTACATTTTAGATAGGAGGGTAGTCAAAAGAAAAAGAGGACAATCAGGGTCTACTAATTCAAGTGCACCCACTTCAAATGAAGAAAAAATGTTAGGATTACTAGGATGGGTAAGTAGTGTAGAGTTGCAGAAATGGAGGGCCATCACCCATTCGCTTATTAAGTACAAAGACTCATGCCACTCAGGGTATTGGCATCAAAAGTAGAGGATGGGGGACAAAAACATTGGAAGCATGTCTAATTTCCCCTATTTTCCCCCAAACATCATTTACTAACATCCCTAAGGGCCTTGAGATCTGCTCAAGTGTCCAGTTCCACTTCACTTCATGACAAGCTACTGGGTCAAACCATGAAGTTTAAGCATGAAAAGAAGCCACATTTTTTGTGTAAAAAATATTTCTTATCATTTCATTTATCTTCAATTCCTAAGTTTTACCTCTTAGAACTTAGTCTTTTCCCCTTCACTTACCTCACAAAGTCATATTAACCACTAAATGTACTATTTAGCTCCCTAACTCCCCCCTTTCCTAATTCTATTAGAATCTATGAAAAATTTCCCAAAAAATATGTATAAATACCCTCCCCCTAGCATTATAGCTATATAACCCTTCCTTGGGGAAATATTAACCTATCAGGGGTTGGTATTAGCCCCTTTTGTCCCTAGACTATGGTTGTTATAAAAAAACTATGGTTAAATGTCAAAAAATCCGAAACCCCACCCTCATTAAACCCATTTACCCCTTTTTCCGCCCAAAACACACTTTATTATAAAGTTTTTAAATTAAAAACATTTATAAAGTGGGCGCCTAACCCATAAACCCAAATCCTCAAGTTTTCTACCCCCCCGCGCCCAATTTAATTAAATCTGTTTAAATATTGGGCGGGTCCCCCTTACCTTAACATGCCGTCACATCGGGTTCACTGCCCACCGCCCGATCGTCAACCTCGCCCATCTAACGGTGGGCGTTCATTCTTATGGAGAAATCGCTCGACCTTTTGTGTCCGGGGGATTGGCGGTATTGCCGCCGTACCCCCGCCACGCGTCGACATCCCACTGTGTTTGCTGCCCCCCCTTCAATACCATTTACTGCCCTCAGGCCCTCCGAGGAAACCGCTTACCGCCCTCCTCCCACGCTGACATCACGCCCCCGTCAGCGTGACGTCACCCCTCCTTTTCCACCACCATGCCTCCACGTCATATCCGTGTCACTTGTCTGCCTGTCCACCCTGCCACCGTGTCACTGCCACCTGGACACCCACGTCGGCTGCCACGTCACCCTTCCGTACCCGGGCCCATGATGATGTCAGCATGACGTCATCACCAAAAAGGCGCCAAAGGGCCAAAAATGCATAAAAAGACGAGAATTAACGTTATTTGTCATTGTTTTTCATTGTTTCCGGAGCTCCTCTGCATGTGAAAATGACGTGCAATAGTCAAAACACAAATTTCACCCACCAAAGTTGTTGCCACCCTCATTGTTGACCGGAGTACCTGCAATTCGTCCGGTTCAACGCCTCCTATGCCATAAAAACCAGGTATTTGCCGCAGGAGACCTTCTTTACCCACTGTTCTCCTTTGTTCTCCTAATTTCCTACAGAAAAACTCTGCTAAAAGCTCCCCACTAATAAATTGGCCACTGAAAATTAGTTAAGAAGCTAGTTAAACCCCTGCGCGACAAAACTCTGGAAGAAACCCGTGCCCCTCTGCAAAATTCACCCATAAAATAATTGAAGGAGCCGAGCTACCTGCTAAAAGACGAATTCAGCAGTTCCCTCACTCCTGTTATAAGAAATTCCCTGGAAACAACCAGCTAATTAGCTCAAACACACTCTGGTTCTTCAAAAACAGAGTGCCCCACAGTTCATTAAACTTGCAAGAGCCTCCTTACACTGTCAAGCTTCTCACTGCCAAACAGAAATTAGCGAGCATTCCTCAGCATTTGTACCAAACTTGAAAATCTAGTAAAACATCCAGTTAAAACCAGACATGGCCACTCCAGCTGCACTGGATGTAGCTCCTGTGAATCCACCTAGCAAAGAACTAGAAGCTATGCCACTGGTGGATAGTGATTTCCTCATTACAGACTTTGTGGCAGAGAGGAATCACTTACAGACCTTCTGCCAGCTAAGGAACAGTCACTTGGACAATAATGACATGTATGGCATCTGAGAATCCAATCTGCCCACCTACTTCTTGCCTTCTATGAATTTTTTCCCTGAAGTCATTAACCTCTGTGCAGAAAACTATGACCAGAAGCTCAGAGTTGTGAAGTCTCCATCTGGGAGCATCCTCTTCTACATAACACCAGATTCCATCAACCAAATGCTGAACTACAAACAAACCCAGTTGCTATACCCCTTCTCCGTTAAGTACTTGCTAGATGAGGGCTCCAAGCTCTCTAGCACAGACATAGCTGCAATAGCCAGGAAATTCATGAAGGCAGACTGCCAACCTTCTGGGCCACCTCCTTTTTCATATGTAGATTTCAATGAGGTAGGCAACCTGCTGGTGGATATGTTAACCTCTGTGCTGGGGTTCACTACAAATGAGCATGTTGATGAAACTGTGCTGGTCATGCTGTCTGCATATAGCCTTGAGAAACCCCCTGCTATGAAGTACAATTATGCCAAATATATTGCCAATAAGATACATGACCAATTGTCAAGATTGAGTAGGGAGGCAATATTTAAGTATTCATCATACATCTATCACCTATTCATGTATTATCAAACAGATTGCTTACAGTGCCCAATCAAGAAGCTAAACTCACAGGGTGAGAGGAGCTTTGTTATCTTCTGGTCTTCAGTCTTCCACCAAGTCCAGAATTCCCCCTACTTATACTATGAATTTATTGACCAGTTTGTATATCCAGTCACATGCCTCTTAAAGAGGACTCCTCCTGCCAGATTGTCCAAGGATATGCAGAAAATCTTGCAGCTATCTAGGAGTTACAAAATAGGTGATTGGTACTTCTACCAAAATCACACAGTCATCAGAATCTATGGTTGTGAGCTCTGTCCCTACAGGCTCCCAAAATATGTGCCTATGACGTTGTTTGCCCTAGAATACTATAGACAACTTATAAACTCTGATCTGACACACTTCCACAGTGCCAAGAAGAAAGCCAACCTAAAGTTCAGAGACCACCTAGGCCCATTTTTCATGAATAAGAAAGATGGTTGGCAAGAATCTGATCAAATACTGGGGCAACAACTCAAACTCAAAATAAGCTTCTGGTGGGTCCCTTATGACCCTGAAGGTTTCATTAGTGCTAGGAGGGTCAAGTATAGGCCGCTAGCCTATAAGCATTTCCCATACCCACAAATACAACACTTTGCCAACCAAGATGAATGGGTACCTGAATCAATAGTAGAGGAATTGACTCAGGAAGAAAAAATGGAGCAGACTGTGAAAGATTTGGAAAAAACTCTTGACTTGGATTCTTGTCAACAGGTCTTGTTCAAACAACTAGTCCAAGTAGGAGAAGGAACTTCTACTGCTCCAGCTGCACAGGACACCCAGCAAGCTCCTGCAACAACAACTACAGCAAAGGGGAAAGAAAAAATGGATGAACAACAACAGGCAGAGACAGGGCAGCCCAGCACCTCAAAAGATCATACTCAAGGGCAAGCCCCTTCACAGCAAACGGGACCACCCCAAATCCCAGTTTTGCAAACTCCTCTCAATGAAGAGAGAGGAAAAAAGAGAGATAGAGAGGAGGTCACACCTCCAACAGGGTCATCACAGCAACTAGAAGCCAAGAGGCCAAGGATTGACCCTGAAACAGAAGAGGGAGATATCAGTGAGGAAAGGGCAGAAAGCCACAGCAGAGAAAGGCAAACAAGCCAACAGACTATCACTAGCTCATTTCAGCTAGAACAGGCCCTACAGCACACCACAGAGGTATCCTCCCCAAGACAACAGTGCAAGAAACCAGCTGCAATCAAAGAAGGCTTCATAGAGATCAAGGCACAGAATGAATTGTTGAGAGTGCAGCTCTATGATCAATTCTTGAAAACAACTCCAGCCAAAAAACAAATATTGATGGCTGCCTATGATCTTAAAGAGGAAAAAATGATCTTTACTCATTTGAAGCCTAAAGTCCCACATCCCAAGACCTCTGCAGATTATTATAGAACAAACTTGGAGGTATTTTCTAAAGACATACACCCCATGGATCAGATTGAGCTACACAAACAGACTGGGGAAATGGTGTATGCAAGTAGATGATGCCATGGATCAGATTGAGCTGCACAAACAGACTGGGGAAATGGTGTATGCAAGTAGATGATGCCATGGAGCTGCTTCTGGTAAGGAATCAAAGAATATTACAAATGGAAGCAAAATTAGAGAAAGCACTGCAGGACAAGCAAGGGGAGTCAGCCTCTCAGCCCCCTCAAACATCAACAACTCTTGGACCTGCCCCTCCCACACAAGCAGCAACAGCCCCTCCTGCTATTCCAGCACCTACCACAGCTACATCAGCAACAGGAGCAACAGCAGCTGCAACAGCAGCAGCAGAATCCAGCATGAGCATGGAGGACTTGATGAAAGCTGTTAAAGAGCTTGAGGCTCAGGTAACTGAAATAAATGATGCCAAGGATAGACTGGCCAAGCTAGAGACCAGTTATGATAAATCCAAGATGACAGTAGCAGAGAAACAAAGAGAAATAAAGGCCTTAGAGGCCAAAGTAAAAACTCTGGAAAATGAATTTCTCCTAGGTAAAACCCTAGCAGAAATAAAGAAGATAATTTGGGCCAAAATTGGCCAATCAATACAGGACCAATGGAGGTCAATCCAGGAAATCTATGAGTAGGTTGAGCTGATAGGCATGGCTCATGTGGAAATCCAAAGAGCTAGAACAGCACTGGGAATAATGCCCAAGCAGGCCACTAAAATGATACATTTCCTCAATAACCGCACTAGGGAGGAACTAGCAGCTTTGGAGATAAACAGCAGAACAGACACCATCCTGACAGCTAAAAAGGTGTTGACCTTAAGGAACTTCACTCAAACTCTGGAGAGAAAATGTCAGGAAATGAAAGCAGAGATTGATGAATTCAGGGCAAAAATGACAGTATTGGAGGATAAAGGACTGCCAAGCCTAGTGACTGGCACAGGACAGCTGCTGTCATATAATCAGTATATGACAAGGATCAACAATTATGTTGAAAATCAAATAACAGCATCTAGCAGCTCCACAGAAGAAGCAGGGCCTCCCTCTGGGCAGTCTCTGTATGACAAGTTAGAAAATCTGTTTTTTATTGAACATGAGATAAATCATTTGTTTGAGGTGCCTCCAAACTTCTACAAATATACAGAGGCAGATGAAACACTGGTGAAAATAAGGAGGCATCAGCTACCTCCAGCTGATTGGTGGCAGACAATGCTGGAAATTCTTCCCAGATAATGCCACTATGTTATTTCCTTTTTTGAGAAAAATCAAGTTTTCAGTCACGGTACAGGTCAGCAGACAAATCAGCACACAGTTATCATAGGGAGCATCCGTACAAGTGACTCACCAACGCACCCAGACACCATGCTCAATTAACGCAGAGTTAAAGGCACAGCTACAACCCACTTTTCTGAGCCATAAAGTCAAAAGCTGTCTGACAGAAAGATAGCTGCCATCTCAGCATTAAATGATGTAGTTATTTTTTTCATTTACTTTTTGTAAGAGAGTTGGTGGTGCAATTTATTGCACAATAACTCTCTATTGAGATATTTTGTACCCTATTTTGTATATATATCCCCTCATATAGCGTATTGAGGGTCGGTTGTAGTGAAAATTCTCTCTGAAGAGCTCTATTGTATATTTGAGACATTTTGATAATACAAATTGCTGGTGGAAATTTCTGGTTCCTATGCTCTCTGAAGATGGAAATGAATAGCTCTGTTTTGTTGCAGAATTCCTATGTCATTTGCTGGAGCAATAAGTTTCTCTGAACTGTGTATGTGTTTTCTATGTTTTCCATAATTCTTATGTTTTCATAATCCTAGTAAATAGAGAAAAAGAATAGTCCATGATTTGTTTTGAACACCCGATGCTCAATCTCTATTTATAAATATGTTTTCCTCTGGATTAGCCATGGATATGAATTCTTGATTGCTCATGTCTAAACTAATTCTGTCATGGTGAATATTGTTTAAGAATTCTTAACTGCTCTTAAGCAATAAGTTCATTTTTCTTTATTAGCATAGTGAAAGATTCTTAACTACCTTTCACTCACTAATTCCATAAATCAAAAAATCTGGTAAATTGCCTCACATATGCCTATTTGGTTCTGCATTAACACTCTGCCTTCATAAACCTACTTCAGCAACATAAATACCTCAACTCTATTGCCCAATGGAACAAACTATTCCATGATCTATATTTCAGTTTTGTCTGAATTCACCAACCCACCAAACTCAAACAAAACAGCACACCATAACTAGCCTAAAAACATTCATCAACAAAGCTAAACTATAAAGAGAGAGCCCTCTCTAGTTGCAAGTAGGCTAGGACCTGTAGCTAAAAGATTGGTCAGTGGTTACCTCGGCCGTATTCCCTTCAGGAAGCAGGGAACAACCTGAGTGATAACAGACGCCATGCTTTTTTTTAAGAGGGAGAAATTAATTTGGAGTCATCCAAATAAATTAAGAGAGGCTGATAACAAAATTATATCAATGACCAATTATTATTTTCCGAGGGGTTGCATTAAAATGCATGGCAAGGAGCAGAGAAATATCTCAAGTGGAGCATAGAAGCTGTCGGTCAAATTCAACCAAAATCTTGAAGATCATATTCACAATTGTAAAGGTTGAAGTCCTCGAGTCACCAAGAAGCCAAAAACATCACTGTGAGCCTGAGATCAATTTACCTAGTGAGTGGAATTCGAAAATCATGTAAGGGGCAAGGGCACTAAATCTTTTATTTTGCAGGAGCCTGAAAATTTTATGAATTCAAGTTCAGTATTGAAAGAAATGACTGTTGTTGAGAAAAAAAGGGGGGTGAGGGCATCAACAACAACGTTTCAGAAATCAATAATTACTTGCAAGAGCATCGTTTTTCCAAGACAAGTTGTGAATGCAGTTTGAAGTGCTGGGGTTTCATTCAGAAGAGGAAAACAATTGATTTAGCGGGCTGTGAGGGTCGAATTCTTGAGTTGTAACAAATTTCAAGCCCAAGTCATTTTCCGACTTGCTGGGAAATTTTTTATTTCCAGGGCCACATTTCCTCTTCAATGAATGAGTTGTCACAAATTATGGACGAGTTTTCATTTCCAGGGCCGCATTGAAATTCGAAGGCCAGAATTAATTCCAAAGGGAGTCGAATTATTCCAACCTTTGATTTATTTGAAGCCGCAACATTTTCTCCAGGCCAAGAGCCCTTCACTTTTTGTTGAGTGTATATTGCTGCTAGAGGTTATTAATTATCATACACAGGCCGTAAACCTCTTGTATTTTGAATGAAGGGTGTATTAAAGCTGAGGACGAATTTGAGTAGAGAGTGGATATCTCTCATATTTTTTTGGACTTCTCTTTTTTTCCCTGCAGTCAAGGTGGAGCCTGATGCTGGTTCGAACCATTTTTGGTTAGTTGAAGGAGTCAAAAACACTTCTGGGCAACATACATATAAGTTGGTTACTATATTATGTGTTGGACGTATCACAATATTTTTGGTTTGGCTTAAAGTCTGATATCTTGGCAGTATTTGACCCAAATCAGTATTGGAATGTTTCTTTAAGAATATTATACTTGGGATATAAAAGATTTTTTGTTGGCATCCATCATACTCCCAAACTTATTATATCTCTTCCATTTCTCCTACAAATTCTCTGTGTCGAAGACATGAAGGTTTTCACAAGGTCAGTCACATTAACAGTTGGGGACACCATTTCAATGCATCATTGATGGGTTGAGGGTGCCAAATTATTTTCTCTTAGTGGTGGATCATGATACCATGTCGAGGAATCAAACTACCTCAACCTATTCATATTTCAGAACTAGAAATGATTTCTTGATACCTGTAGCAGCTTAGCTAGTAAGGCCAGATTTAACTGCAGACTTGTAGCAGCTCATATAAATTTTATGATACATGTAGCAACTTTTCCAGTGAGGTAGGTTTTACTTGTAGACCGGTAACAACTCATATATCTCATCACAATTTCGAAGGCACATTTGGTTGCTATTTAACACCAGGTTCCATATTATATTTTATGTTGTGTATCTTTCTTAATATGATCAGGAAAATGCAATGTCTTGTTCACTGATGTAGGATTTTATGAGTGGTTGTGTTAACTTCCTGAGATTGGAAATTAAGATATTTGGGTATTCCATTTAGGTGTCACTGTATGCTTGTGATTAGCCTCAATAAAAATATTTTGCCTATAGTAGTATAACCATGAGATGTTTGACCGAATACCACACACAAAAAATGCATTAAACTCAGAAAATAGTGACCATTAACACCAATAGAAGTTCCTTGAAATCGGCTAAAGACCTTGTGGACCCCAAGGATATGAAGGGTGCTTATGTCATCCCATGCTCCTTTGGAACTTCATACATTGGTGAAACAGGTCGTTCTATTAATCAAAGGATTAAGGAACACATTGTTGATATTAAGCATGGATGCTCTTTGGCCTTAATAGAGCATGCTGAGAAAACCAAGAATCAGATATGCATTGAAGAGGCTAAGGTCATTGCAAAGATTTTTCAATTTCATCACCGTAAATTTAGGGAAGCCATTGAAATTGAGAGGAGGCCCAGTAATCTTAATAGAGACGACGGTTGGAAAACTAGCAGTTGCTATATTCCAACCCTTTCCTCTTAGTTCCTTCCCTTTCTTGTCACTTTTCCTCTTTTCGGTTTCTCTCCCCCCGAGGTTTGCTTATTTGTCCTCTTTTTTCTTGCAAGAGAAAAGGAAATGAAAAATAATTAGAATTAAAATACATTTATTTGTTTATTATTTATTTATTTTTGATTATTATAAAATTATATTAATATCTAAACTATCTGAAACAAAAAATAGAGCAAAAAAAAATAATTAAGAATAATTCAAATTTAATTCCATATTATTAAAAATAAAAATAGTAATTTATTTTATTTTATTTTTTTAAAATAATTTCATTTATAGCAAGATAATTATACCAATATAATAATTTAATAAATAAACAAATAAATCTAATTTAATATTATTTGAATCTTAAATAATTTAATATTAATCATTTAACATTAATTATTGTTTATTTGAATAATAATGTTTGACTTATAAGGGTCATGTTGGTTATTTTTATTATTATAAAACATATAATTTATAAATAAGCTTAAGACATAAACTTATTTCATTGTACCAAGAAATAAATTAATTTATATAAAAATAGATATATATTTTAATATTATGTGTTGACCTCGATTATCTTAATATTATTTCTTTTAACATTTATTCAATTTGATAATTATTATTTTTATCAAATAAAAAAAATAAAAAATAAAAAATTGACTTATAAGGTCATGTTGGTTATTTATAATTATATACTGTATTATTTTATTATGTAATTATAATAAATAATAATAATTTGTCCCCATTTTCTAGTCAGACAATAAATAATCATTTTTTAGCTTTTTCCCCTATAGTTGTTAAAAAACAACCATTTTTTAATTGTTTCCCCTATAGTTGTTACATGGTCCTAACCCCCTATTTAACCTGAAGTTATGATTTGATTGTTCATATTGTCCTGATGATGAACCACACTGGTTGGTTCGAAACGCGTTGGCCTAATTCTACCAATGTGATTTCTTTCGAAAATGTCTTCAAATAATCAAAATATGGATCACAGAAGCTTGAGTTTAATTATGACCTCATTTGTTCTTCTTCTCATTAAACTAAACTATGGAGAGGCTCATAACACTCATGAATGAATTGAGAAGATTGAACTCACATAAATGAGTTCCTTGTTGGGTTTGGAGCCTAATTATCTTCTATATTCAAAGTTATCGCTGCATTGGACCCCAGTTCCTAATGGGGCGACAATGCCACTTGTAAAATATTCGCTGTAGGGGGGTCCCAAATGGGGGGCTATGACCTTTGGGAGCGCCCCGCCCCTTGCCCCCCCCCCGCTTGGCGGGGGGATCGGGGGCAGCGCCCCCGAAGCTAAAAATAGATGTAAATTTTCCTTGTAAAATGTTGTAATTTCGTAGTCAATCTTGGCTATTCATTAGGAGGATATCTCACGGTAGAAGTTATGTTTAATTTAGGGTTTTTTCCCCTAGAAGGTAACCCCTCGCTATATATGAGGGAATTGTATTGCATCTATGTAGATCTGTATTCTGAGTGAGGAAGATAGAGGAGATTGAGAGCGAAGAGAGAATTACAGTGGATCTGCTGTAGGTTGTATCTCTTCAATTTGTTGGATAATATAAAAGGAAGGACTGGTTGTTTCTCCATGGACGTAGCCCAAATTGGGTGAACCACGTATATCTGTGTCTCTCTTGTTTTATGTATTTTATGTGTTTATATTTCTGCAATATTTTATGTGTTCCATTGCTCTATAATATATAATTTTCTAACATTCCTTGAACCACCATGCATCATTGGACTAGAAACCCAAGCAAGACAACGGACCTTTATCAAAAGGGGTTTATGCCATTCTTTAGAGAGAACAACCAAAGGAGATGCAAAAGGGACAGGAAATAGGACACAAGATTCTTTCTCTTGGGACAGATTTGAAGCACATGAAGGTCACATGGAAAATTTTCTTCAAACTTGATGATCTAGATGCTCTCCTTTCCAACACGAGCTAGTTAGAAGGGAAGAAACTAATTTGGGCTCTAAGACTAGTTGTGCTTGCTCTGATACAACCTAAGTTTTTGGAGGAACCTTGTCAAGGGGTTAGACTTCCCGTTGAAGGGGTTAGTACCCTAGACTCATGGTGTTATGAGGAGAATTTTCAGACTGATAGTAGAAACTTTCCAAGACTTGGACAACAGTGCAGGCTCTACCTTTGGGAAGAAGCTTGATATTCTAGGAGACATGGCCATGACTAGGACTTATGAGATTTTGTTTGATATGGATTGTGATGATTTGATCCTACAAATGTTCCAATGCTTCTTCAACATTAGGAAACATCATCCTGATGGAGTTATAGAACACATGTATTCCATCTTGTCCTCATGTATGAGAGGTCATGACACCATTTTTTAGGACTTGCAATCTCGAGCGTTATCTGTTTAGAGGAGAGAGTAATTGGTCTCACCTACTTCTTATGAGCTACCCGAGAGGTTGTTTGAGTAGAATATTGGGTTGTTTATGAGGCATTTGACCAAGGAGCAACTCAAGATTGGGGGACCATGAAGTGAGAATGAGATGAGAAGGAAGGGACTTTGCTTTGTATGAAAGGGACCTTGGGGACCTAACCATTCATGCTTGAGTGATACTTGTGAGATGATAGAGGTAAAGCAAGAGGAGATTCCTTCTGACTTTAAGGGTGAGGATTCTTCTTTGGATGAGTCCATGGGTTCATACGATGGTACCTCTGATGTTGATGTCAATAACCCAGATGTGCATCCATTTGTGGTAGAGGAGTATGACGAGCTATTGATTGTTCCCAAGAGGGAAAGAGACCTGGAAGTAGATGAGCGATTGGTGATTCATCATGGGGAGTAGGAGACATATGACACACCTAGTGTCTAGGACGGGTCAGTGTTAGAGAGTCAACTAGTGGCTCATGTTGAGCCCACGATGGAGGATGAATAGACACCCTTGGGGTTAGCCATTGGAGATTGACGAGGTAGTTTTGCAAGGGGCTAGTAGGTGGCAGGAGTTGTTGGAGATGGTGATGCATCCATCTTTGGGCCAACCCACTGATGAGGTGTGCGTAGATGCATAGGAAGCTGGAAGAGTTGTAGTACTCTCAAGTAGTAGTCCTCTCCTAGAGTACACAAATCGGGTTGGTAGCAGAGTTTGGCCACTTGTACCCATCACAGTGAGAGAAGCAGGGTTTTCTCAATGGATATTGCTAACTGACCAAGTGGGGTTGTACGAGTGGGGCATGGTACAACATAGGGGACTTATCACATATACAAGTGCCTATGAATTGGATCCTTCCCATAGGATGGATTGGCAAGAGATCATGAGTTAGTATCCTTTTGATGGAGTATCAACCCTAGTTAGAGGCATTATATTACAGGAGCCCTTAGAGGTGAGGGATATTACATCCTTCAGTTGGAAACAGGATGTAGTCTAGCGACTCATCCATATTTCAGCATAGCATCAACATGATGAGATTTACCTTGGTTTATGCCAAGGGTTGGATTGGAGAGAAGTGATGAGTTGGTACACAGTTGGTGAGGCATCATTCACAGCTAAAGATATAGCAAAATAGGAGCCATGAAGCATTGATGCTCCTTAATGGTGGCATTGGGACTTAGGTGGATCTACTAGTAGCAGGTTATGTTTGGTTGTGTTATATTCTTTCCACAACTAGCCCATGTAGTTAACTGAGGGGTTAGAAGGGCGTCGGAGCCCCCCTTCGTTGCACCGATTGTGTAGCGAAGGGGGTCACAAGGGGTTTGAGGGGTGCAGGTAACCCCACTCTATGGGGTCTGGGGCAACGCCCCAGAAAATTTTGTTTTTGGACCCTATATTAGGTTGGGTGGACCTACCTATGGCTTTGTGCATGATTTTTCGCACATGGTTTTGGATGCGATGGTTTTCGGTCCATGATTTTGGATGTAATGATTTTCGGTCCATGGTATTGGATGCTTCGACATGTATAAATATGTATTGTAACATTGAAAGGAAAATAATGAAAAATCAAGCTGGTAGTCCCAGTTTTGGGATCCAAGGGAAAATCTCTGTGTATATGTGTTGTGCTCTCGCATTGTTTATTTTCTGTGTTTTAGAATTTGTATGCAGGCAATTTCAGTACGGGGTTAAAACCTACATTTAGTATCAGAGTTGTTTTGGCTTCAATGGGATGCCTTTATTGCTGAGGAGTTTTTCTCGAGCCTGTGGTAGACCCTGTTCAGTGGGAGATCTGTGAGATCGATTCTGGTGGTGAAAGAAGATGGCGAGCAGTGGAAAGATAGATATCGAGAAATTTAATGGTTAGATTTTTGAGTTGTGGAAACTCAAGATGGAGGATCTGTTGGTGGATAAAGATCAGTGGACCACGGTAGATCCAGGTACTAAACCAATGGGAGTGTCTGATGAAGAATGGAAGAAGTTATATCAGAAGGCAAAGATCACAATACGATCGTGTGCCTCAGATTCAGTATTGTTTAATGTATCAAGGGAAGCTACGGCTAAGGATTTATGGGACAAGTTAGGGACTTTGTACCAATCTAA